>PVIJ01014453.1:0-40696 GCA_004024925.1 Scalopus aquaticus | reverse complement strand
TTTTTTTAAAGATTTATTTATTTATACATACAAGCTGGGGTACAGGCCAGAGGCGTGGGGCGGCGAGAGGGTTCACCAGAGACAGAGTGGGGAGCAGAACAGGCAGATCAGAAATACACTGCTGAGGGGAGCAGCGGGCGAGGCAGGAGAGGTCTGCCACACCATGTGGGATTCTCCCTGGCTGGGCCTCGAACCCGCATCGTGTGCTGCCGACAGCTCCACAGCCCAGCACTTAACCGCTGCGCCACCAGGGAGGCCAGATTGTTTTTCTTTATCAAGATTGTTTTGACTCTTCTGGGTCCTTTGAATTGTCTAATGAATTTTAGAATTATGAGTTACCATAGAATTTAGCTTGCCTGGAAAGAAGTTAACTGGGATTTTGATAGGAATTGCACTGAAACTATAGATAAATTTGGGAAGTAGTGCCATCTTAACAATATTATTATCTTCTGATCAGGAACGGGGAATGTCTTTACATTTATCTGGATCTTTAATTTCTTGCAACATGTTTTATATTCTTTAGTATGTGAGTCCTACACTTTGGCTAAAATTTTTCCTAAGCATTTTTTATGCTGTTATACATGGAATATTTTCATTTCACTTTTAAATTATTCTTTGCTAATAGGCAGAAATACAAATTACTCTTTGTTAATAGGCCGAAATACAACTGATTGTTGCATATTGATCTTGTATCCTACTGAACTCATTTATTAGTGCTAATGATTTTATTTCTAGATTCCCAGGAATATGTCTTGTGGTCTTCCAGTTTCTTGAAATGCTTCCAGGAATATATTGGAGCATTCCAAAGTCTCTATAAACATTTTTCAACTTTTACTTTTAAGCTTTTTGGCTAGGCTATTTTTTGTCCCAGTTGTTATCCATGCAACTGCCATGTTAAAACATTTACCCATAATTGTTTTCCAAAAATGCTCCTTGAGGAGAGGTTTTTAGCTCTAGGCATCTCTCAGTCAAGTCAGCCTTTCAAGTAAAGTCTTACCTGGAACCACCAGACGAGTAAAACAATGACAGTTCTTCAAGAATGAAGCTTTGAAGGAATTCCATTCTGCTCCTTCTGGTATTGGAGTGTGGGCTATTTTTTTCTGTCCACCACTGGAATAGAGAATAATGGCATAGGATAAGTTAAAGACAAATTTCACTGTTTTTACAATTACCAAGGTTGCTGCAACACCATTGGTTAAATTTTCAGAGTTCTGAAATAGTCGATCATGATAATTTTTGCCAGTATTTTGTTGTTGTTGCTTTTATAGGGGGCTGAATTTTCTAAAGGTTCTTATTCCGCCATTTTTATTAATTTCTGTACAACATGGTTTTAAATTTCTAGTCTCAGTGACAATAGAGGCCAATTAAATACTTGGTCATGGGAGATGATTAGGGAAAAGGAATACAAGAGAAAGTGTAATTCTTAGAGACTCAGAATGAATAGATGAACTTTGAAAAGGTGTTTATTTAGTGCTCTCAGAAATGAAGGTTAAAGTAACAGTTATTTTAAACCTCTTTTATTCATTCTGGCTTTGGAGTCAGACTGAGTTTAAATCCAGCTCTGCTTCTTACTAACTTGATGACCTAGGACAAGTTATATAACCTCTCTGTGCCTCAGTTTCCTCAATTGTAAAATGGGCTGTTAATAATCTCTACCACAAAAGGTTATTGAGAAGATTAAATGTGAAATGCTTATCACAGATTCCTGGCAATCCAGTAGATTTTAATTGTGATAATTATCTGTAATCTGCAAAAGTATGCTTCATGATTCTTGACTTAATCTAAAGGCAGATTAATTTTCTTTCTTCCTGTGTCTTTTGGTTTTTGTGGGTTTTTTTTGTTTGTTTGTTTGTTTTTGTTTTTAAGAACTGAGATGAAAATCTTTTTTTTTTTTTTTAAAGATTTATTTATTTATACATACAAGCAGGGGTACAGGCCAGAGGTGTGGGGCGAGAGGGTCCACCAGAGACAGAGTGGGGAGCAGAACAGGCATATCAGAAATACACTGCTGAGGGGAGCAGCGGGCGAGGCAGGAGAGGTCTGCCGTGCCATGTGGGATTCTCCCTGGCTGGGTGTCGAACTCACATCACGTGCTGCCGACAGCTCCACAGCCCAGCGCTTAAGCGCTGCGCCACCCGGGAGGCCCTGAGATGAAAATCTTTTCCAGCATTTTGGAATAAAACTTTGTGTCAAAAATGAATTTGTTCATTTTACTGCTTTGTAAACAATGTTATTTGTTTGTTCAACAAACATTTGTTAAATACCTAGTAAATATCTATTATGTCAGGCACGATGACAATAAAATATGGTTCCTGGCCTCGGGGAACTGACAGTCTTACATCACTAAGAAAGGCTGTTGTGCCAGAGTGGACAGGGTGGCATCCGATGGGGAACAGCTTCACCACTTCCTCTTAGACTTATCCTTTGACTCCAAAACCAGGGAATTGGTGTTATTTTTGTCTTTACTTGAGTAGATTAAAGTTCAAAATTGTTGAAAATCTTAGAGATTAAAGAAAAGCACTTTGAGTTATGGAAAACACTAGAACTAATATTTCCTACAGAGTAAGAACTTCCTACTAACATAGTCTCTTCTAAAATTTTCAACTTGAAAAGTTTTTGGGCATACTTTTTCTGTGCTATCCACTTTTTTCTATTTTTTTTTCTTTCTCTACTTCACTTTATTATCTAGAAATCTGAGTATATCCCAAAAGAAGAGTGCTTTACAGACTCTAAGGGTGATTTATAGGTAAACAGAGAAAATGATTTTTTTTTAACTTTCAAGATCCCTACCAAAACAAAAAAATATATATAAACTTTCATAATAATTGTTGAAAATACAAATAAATTTCATTTCATTGTATTTTTTAGAATTCTCAGTCGTAATCCTCTGACAACTGTTGAAGATTCATTTCTTTTTAAATTGCCAGCATTAAAATATTTGTAAGTATTGTAACAATCTCATGTCTCATAAACTTTTTTTTTTTTTTACTTTTGTCAAGGATTAAGTATTTTGCACTTAGGCTAAAAAATCTTTAATTTTAGTTGGGTTACTGAAATAAGAGTTACTAGCAAAAAAAAAAAAAAATAGAAAGGATTTTAAAAGACTGTATATGGGTAAGAAAGCCCCCGAGGAAGAGAGCAGCATTGAAGAACACATATAGATATGGAGCATACAGATGCATTTAGAAATACAATTTCCCCCAGAAAGCAAAGAGGAAACAGTTATATATTATTTTTTAAAGAAAACAAGAGCAGCAGATACAACTGAGGATGAGAAGTAGGATAATAGTATGAAAACAATTGTACTGTCCAATACAAAAAAAATTTGATGAAATTCAATCTGATGAAAACAATTTTTTTTTTAATGAGAGCTCTCTGAAATTATTACCTATGGCAAATAAACTCTTGAGATCTGGCTTTACAGAGAAGCTGGAATTGAATTAATCGCATTATTAAATATCTCTTTAAGTAGAGAATTTTTGTTTTTTGGTTCACATCATGCATGTTTGACTTTGTCCCTCAGAGATATGGGAACAACACAAGTGTCACTTGGAACAATTGAGAACATCCTCATGATGACCCTTGATTTGGAAAAACTGTAAGTTGACTCTCCTTACGTTTATTTTCATTTAGTTGTTATTTTAGGTTTCTTTCATTATTTTCTTAGGTTTTTTTGAGGTGTAATTCTCAGGCAATGAAATTCACTTTTTAAGTGTAACAGTTAAGTGAGGTCTGAGAAACATAAACTTAAGTAACTACCACCACTTCAAGATACAGGACACTTCTATCACCCTGAAAAGACCTCTTCATGACCCTTTGTAGTCAACCTGGTCCTCACACCACCAGCCCTGGCAACCACCAAACTGATTTTTGTCCTTTCCTGGAATGTCTTGTGAATGAATTAATATAGTATGTACTTCTTTATGTTTAGTTTATTTCACTTAGCATACTCCTTTTGAGATTCATGCATCCTGTTGCCCCTCTCTGCAGTCCATTTCTTTTTATTGCTAAGTAGTATTCTAGTTATGTTAATATACCAATTTGTTTATGTATTCTTCAGTTAATGAACATTTGAGTTGCTTCTAGTTTGGGGGCTACTATGAATAAAGCTGCTAAAAACACTGAAATGCACATTTTTGTGTGAACATGTTTTCATTTCTTTGGAGCAAATACCTAAGGGTGGGCTTGCTGCATCATATACTAAGTACATCTGTAGCTTCTTGATAAACCACTAAGCTGTTTTTGAAAGTGGCTACATTCCCAGCAGCTGTGTAGAAGCTGCACTTGCTCTGCATCTTTACCGGCTCCTTATGTTTGTTTGTAAAACAAGTGTTTTTGCCTCATTAGTAGTCGAGTAGGTATATCTCATTGTGATTTTAATTTGTATTTCTCTAGTAGTTGCCAGTGCTTAGTGTCTATTCATTTGTGCAAATATCTTTTTAATTATGTATATTCAAATCCATTTTTAATTGTTACGCTTCTGAATGTTTTTTTTTAATTGTCCAGTTTTGACTAATGTGGTCTCTGTTATTGCTTAGCTACACGATGTGGATGAAATCAAGCTGTTTTTTATGCCTAGAATAATTCCTAGTATACTTACCACTCCCAACTAGAAATTGAAAAGTGAACTCTAGATGTTGGGGACTTATTTACTCTTCTTAGAAGTCTACTGTCTTCCTGCGTACTCTCACCCCAAGTGAGACTTTTAGGTTGAATTAAACTACAGATCAAGATCATCCAATTCTAATTCCTATTGCCTTTGTTTTAGGCATACTTTATACCCACTGCCACCTTTATTCTTCTGTTGGCCACCTCTGTCCTCTAGATATTTACGCTATTTAAAAGCAACAATTGGTCAGCTGGTCCCTACCCAACTACTTGGGTTACATGCCCCCAGAACTCCTTTTGCTATAGCCCTGTAGTGGTTTTGGCCTGCCTTTTCTACCTACGTAAGGAACTTCTTTACCACTAATTTGATCCTCTGTGTTTCCATTTATAGAATTTTACCTAGTCGTCTGGCCTGCTGTCTCTGTCAATTTAAAAATACTATCGAGGTTGTCTGCAAGACCGTCAAGCTGCATTGCGATAATGAATGTCTGACAAACACCACACGTTGTGGTGAGTCTGGGTTGCCTGATGACCAACTTTTATTTTACTTGTTTAAATTTTTAATCAATGATGATACATTTTCTAACTAATAATTGTATTATTTTTATTCATTCAGATTTCAACTCCCTACATTTCTAGAACTGCTCCCTTAAAAGTCAGTCTCAGTTATATTAAGTTGGAAGGGAGGCCACATACGGTTCACCACGTTTACTACTTGGTGCTTTGCCCTCAGATGGGAACTTACTCATGTATAGTGCATCATAGTTTATAGACTTACTTTATATGCATTAGGTCTCAAGTACCCTTTGCCTTACAGGAGAAATATAGGTAAATTTTCATTTATTATGTTTGTTTTTACAGTTTTATAAAAGAATTTAAATGATACTGCCTTTTTTATTAAGAATTTAAAAAAAATTGTCAGTCACATGTATATGTAACTTTAGGGTTATATGTTTACTCCTCCATATGTACACATACTTCCCTCACCCCCTTCCACAACTCCCGTGGCAGTACCCTACCCCCTTCCTCCTACTCCCCCTTCTTCCCTCCCCCCACCCCCGTTCCCTTTGAAAACCAGTAAATTTTTTTCACTAAGTCTAAGATTTGTTTTTGCCATGTTTTATCAGTATGTGTATTTTGGTTATTTGTATTCCACAGATAAGTGAAATCAGTATCTTTCACTTTCTGACTTTCTTCACTTAGATAATCACCTCATGGTTATTCCATTTGACACAAAAGGCACTATTTTATAGTTTTAAACATCTGGGTAGTTTTCCACTGAGTATATATTCCACAGTTTCTTTATCCAGTTGTTTATCAGTGGACACTTAAGTTGGTTCCATGATTTAGCAAATGTGGACAGTGCTGCTATAAACAGAGGAGTGCGTAAGTCTTTTTCATAGGGAGTTTTCATATTCCTTGGGTAAAACCTATCAGAGGTACTGCTGCATCATTTCCAGCAATTTCCATTTTTCTTTTCTTAAGAAATCTCCATGCTCCTCTCTTCTCACTACCCTTACTTCCTCTTCTGACCTTCGCTACCACCAAAAGTATTTTTAATCCTTCTGGAAAGAAGACCCAGTTGCAGTCAGAAATTCTGAATGGTCCCCCAGGTAAAGATGAAAATATCAGAAAACAAATGAAATGAAAGCCAAGTAAGCATCTGACAAAAGTTGCTTCTTAGCATCTGCATCTTAGGACCTCAAGTATTATTTCACAGATTTAACAAATATTTCACATGGGCATCCAACTTGGTAAATCCCTTAACCTCTACCTAGATGCCTGCCCAGATTTAAATAAAGACAGGGTGAACATAGTGGCTTTTTTCTATAGCTCTTTCTATTATAGAGCCTGGGTATATGGGACTGAGGCCCAAGCAAGGAAATCAGTGGGTAGGTGGAAAGGGGATATCTGGATGAGGGCCTGTGAGTGGGTATTGTCATGGCCATCTGTGATCATACCAGACCATGAGCACACTGCAGAGGCAGAGGGAGATGTCTCACCTCCCTCTGCACCTGGGGCAGGACGGGAGGGACTCTGTGAATATGATGCAGTAGTAGATCCCCAGAGAGTCTAACTGAGCTGGGGAATATTTGTCTTCTAGCCTTGGCTTTTCTTGAATACTGGGCACTTGTCTCTTGGGGATCAATGGAATAATCCTAAACATAGTTACTGTATTTCATCTATGTAGTGGTCTGTGTAGATTTCCACTTTTTCAGAAGATGTCTTCTCCTTTGGTTGTTGCCAATAGTCAGCTTAAGTTTGGGTTTATTTTTCTCCTCTAATTGACACTGTTTGCTGATTCCTAATTTATTCAACTGGAGGTACCACCGTGGACCAACAAAATGCTGTCCCCCCAGTCTTTCATTACCAAAGGCAGTCTCTTCTTTTTTGACAGATGAAGAAGCATCCATAGGGAATACCGAAGGATCATTCATGAAGGTATTACAAGCTCGGAAGAAGAACACCAGCACTGAGCTGACTATTGAGCCAGAAAAGCCATCCTCAGACATAAATGGCATCAATTTTTCAGCCTTCGTGAATGAACAGCTAGACTTTAATGATGAAAGCGATGTTATCAGTGCCCTAAACTACATATTGCCTTATTTCTCAGAAGGAAATCTAGAAGATGTAGAATCAACATTACTACCATTCATTAAACTTCTTTTTACAAATGTACAGTATGGAGATAAGCCTCTGGGTCATTTGGAAAACAACACAGGGAACCCTTCTCTTAATACTGAATCTAACAATTCAACTTACAAAAATAAACTGCAGAAACTCTATTTTCTGGAAAATTTGTTAGATAAAGAAATTCAAGAGGAAATTGAGGAGGTTAAAAAGAAAGAAAAAATTGCCATACGTTCTAATCTTTTAGGTCCCAAATTTAAACGCCAAATCTTTCCAAAGAAATTAGAAACTGCCCGACCACAGAGAAACAGCCGAGCAAAGATTCCTGGTGTAGAGAAAAGGCTGCTTAGAATCAACAAGGTCCTTAAGGGCCCAAGGGGCATACAGAAAAGGTACTTCAAAGAAGGGGGAGATAAAGGTGTCAAGAGGAAGCAAAATGCCCTGTCGTTTGGTGCCAAAGGAAGCCGACTCAGAAGACCAGCCCCAAGGAAACGGGAAGAGCTGCACGTGGTACGGAGGCCCAGGAAATTCGTGGGAAACGCCTTCAACACGGAGGTTTCGTTCATGAAGAAACATAAAGCAGCAGTCTCTTCTTTCCTGAAAAACTCCACGGGGAGGTCTTCTGGCTCTACTACGCCAAAACCCTTACCTGCAGCTAAAAATAAGTCAAAGGACTTAAGCTACCCTTTTTTTGTTTTAGAAAATGCAGATGCTATAGTTAGAAATATGAAGAATTTTAAACCATCTCGGCCCAGAAAAAAATACCTCTTTCATCAAACTCACGCTCATGTAGTCCACAGAACACCCAAGTCCAAAGTGAGTCAAAAATTCAGAAAGGAGACTTCATCCAATGGACTGATGCTTGCAAATCGGCCTCCATTCTCTGGAGTGAGGCGCCTCATAAATTCCCCCTCACGGGAGGATTTTTCATCCTCAATAGAACTGAATTCTCAGGAAAATGCTCTCCCGGATTTATTTACTTTTCCAGAATCTCCCGTAGAAAACAGTACGGTAGAAAACAGTACTGCAGAAAATGTTTTTGAAGAAAATATTTTTACAGAAAACATAACTATGCCAAAAGAAACTAGCCCTGAAATCAATGTCAATAAGAATTTTTCCTCTTCAGATGCTGCTGTGACTGCAGACAACTTTATGCCAACTGTTAAACAAACGAATGAAACACAATGGGAATACCATGACGTGGGCACTGATGTAGCTAGCAGGCCTACGAGTTCCACGTTTTTGCCATTTTCCTCACCAGGTGATCAATTTGAAATTCAGCTAAACCAGCAGTTACGGTCCCTCATCCCCAACAATGACGTGAGAAGGCTCATTTCTCATGTTATCCGGACTTTGAAAATGGACTGTTCTGAGACCCAAGTGCAGCTGGCCTGTGCCAAGCTCATCTCCAGAACAGGTCTCCTGATGAAGCTTCTCAGTGAGCAGCAAGAAGTAAAGGTGTCCAAGGCAGAATGGGATACAGACCAATGGAAAAATGAGAACTATATCAATGAGAGCACAGAAGTTCAGAGTGAACAGAAAGAGCAGAAGTCAAGTGAGGTGAGGACAACTCCCAAAACACATGAGACCTGGGCTTTTAGACAGTTTGGGCCATGCATGAAGGCATCCAAGCAGGAAGACCAGGGGCTCCTACTCTGTGCCTTGTCTTGGCCATGTCACTTTGGCAAAGACAGTGATCTCCCACTTTACTCAATTTAGATGCGAAGGGGGCCTAACACACAAACTAGTGACTTGTAGAAGAAAATGCTAATGGTAAGATTACATAACACATTAGATTTGATATATTCTCTAAAAGCCTACAAGCTACTCACCTGGAAGAATGTGGCTTTAGAGCAGTTTAAGGATAGATATTCTTGAGAAGAGCTTTAAAAATATAGCTAGCTTTCATTCATTCCATCTCTTTGTTTAAAAATATATATGTATATTTTTTTCTAGCTCACAAAAGAAGTTCCAGGATATGGCTATAACAACAAGCTCATCTTGGCAATATCTGTGACTATAGTAGTGATGATTTTGATTATAATCTTCTGTCTCATTGAGGTAAGAACAACAATTAATTCAGATTTTCAAAATATAGTCTGTCTTTATAGTAGAGTCATTATGCACAAACAAAATCACTTTCCCTCCTATTATTACCTGATTTTTTTCAGTCACAAGTTCTAAGTTATGCTTTGTTCTTTTTATGGCAAAACACATGCACAGGATTTTTAAAGGAAACTCAATCCAAGAGGTCTCTGGAATTGAAACCAAGATAACAAGCCATTACACTATTTTGAAAAGTTCAGCTTAAGAAGGGACCAGGGTTGGCATAATAAAATATCTTAAATTCAAAAGTATGTCAGTAACTTGATGTAATCACCACTCAGTGCTGTCATTCTACCACTGGTTTCTTTCCTTGTTGGCTGAGTGATGAAAGATAAATAATTTCTGCCCTCATGGAGCCGTCAGTCACTCTGGGGAAAGGGCATGGCTAACAGATAAGTGCTGTCCTGCCCACTTACTTAGCAGCTTTCTTCTCCAGTGTGTAAAGTTGTTGTCTAAATAACTGTCAGTGAAAGCAGTGCAGCTAAAATTTTACATCAAGCTGCTATAAAGTATTTCATATTTACAGTAGCCTCTTAGAGCTTTCCTGTTTATCTTTCATTCTATTACCTAATGACTAGTTGCTTTTCCCAGCAGGCAGATGCCGGCATTAAAAGAGTGTTTTCATAAGCTGACAGTCTTGAACCTACCACCCAACCTGATTTTCCTTATCTTTTCTGCTCTTGTGGCAGCCCTCCGTTCCCACTAAAGGCTCCTCACCATACCTTAGTCACACCAAATGCATCCTACTTTTGTCTCTGCCTTTGCCCAAAATTCCCTTTTTTCTCTCTGCCCCTGGAAGTCCTGTGAGTCTTTCTAAAGTCAACTCAATTTCATCTTTTTCATAAAGCTCCCCATGGGTCTCCAGCCTTTCTGGTCCTAGTCCTTCTGTTCATTTTGCCAGCATCAGCATCTCATAGGGGCTATCATATGTCATTAGACTCTCCCTGAGAACTTAAAAAATTTTACAAGCAGATTTTAAAAACATAGCTCTTCAAGAGAAACACCAAAGCTAACACACCATGGGCCAGAGCTGAAATGTGTATGGACCAAATGGCAACCTGCTGTATTGACTTGAATAAGCCCTGACTGGATGCATTAACTGCTAAAGAGAAACATGTCTATTTGCAGGAAGTTAAAAGCATAGAAAAGGTGAGGAACCTCATGAAGCAGATGTAGAGAATCGGGTCCACCAGCCAGGCTATTCTTATGGGGGAGAAGGATGGATTCCCCCTACCTCAGTCCTTTCCCTTAAATCCTGGATTCAGCTGATAACTTTTGTTCTTGCTCTGTTTTCACCAAGCAGCCTTCTGATTGGTTGCCATGGAGGCCTGTCTCTATAGAAGGTAGCAGGCGCTGATGTCCTGGCATTCCGATTTTTGGTTAAGCCTGTGATATTGCTAAAGTGAGACTGCCCTCCTAGGAAGCAGTAAGTTCTCTGTTGCTGAGGAAAGTGTGATTTCTGAGTTTAGGAGGTTGGAGACTAGCATGGGTCAAATTAGCCAAGGCCTCTGGGAAGACAGTCATTGGCCAATGCCCAGAATACCCTCAGCATCTCTAGGTGGCAAATCACTTTTTTGGATTTTTTGAAATTTCTGTAAACTCCTATACTGCTTCTTTTGTAATTTAACCTTGCATTTGTGTTTCTGTGTTTCATTATTTCCTCATTCCATTTAGATGATAAACTTTTTGAGGACAGAGACCATGTATATCAGATAATGATAGTGTAGTAACAGGGAAAAGTAACTGTAGTAGACAATAATAGTGTTCAAAGGAAGAGATGAAGCATTATGTCAATTCCACAATGAGGAATGGTGTAACCTAATATTTATTTGAAGTAACATACAAGTCCAGTAGCAGACAGACCCCATATATATCTAAGACTTTGAAATATCACCTTTTAATATCCTGATCATTCATGTGGAAGAAAATGAATAAATAGTAATAGGACATCAGCCTATTTGAACAGATACCAATTTCTCCTCTTAAACAGATATATTTCCAAAAATGTATTTCCCAGTGTTTTAACTGTACCTAACAGCCACAGGCAGAAACCTTTGATAGAATTGACACATTAGCAAACTTAGCACTGATTTATGCCAAGTATAGGACATTTTTCCATACATTGTAAAACTGACATATTGGCCCATATATTGTCTGATATAATCCCCACAACTCTATGAGGCTTAAACTTAAGCCCCAGTGGCAAAACCAGAAGCAGAAGACAGTTTCTCCTGACTATAAAGCCTCTGCTCCTTATTCTATTGTTCTGTTTTGTCTCCTTAAAGACAAAAACACTCAGAAATATTTAAGATGTTGAAATCCAATGAAAACCACAGAAAGGATTGGCATTTAATAAAGAGAATTTTATAAATCAGAAAAGAAGACAAACATACTAGGGGGAAAAGTGGCAAGAGCTATGAAGAGGACGAGGTGTGTTGATAGTCTGTCACCTTATCTGCCTACCCTCTCCTTGTGGCTTATGAAGCATTGTTGTTGTTAGTCAGGCCTTTGTCACCTCATAGTATAAAAATTGATATTTTCTTCTAGTACTTTTATAACATTTGTTAATATTTTTTAATCCATCTAGAATTTGTTTTCTAGTATAAATGAGGTAAGGGATCTAATTCCCCCCACTCCCACCTCCCACACAAACATCTATCCAATTGTTTTAAAATATTTTTATTACATGATTCATTCTTTCTTTACTGATGTAAACTACTCTCTGTATCTGGACTCTGTTCTGTTGATCCAGTCATCTTTCCCTGTTACCAGTACCAGTATCACACTACTAAATTGCAGATGCTTTATGACATACTTTACTATCTACTAGGGTAAACTACTGCTCTTTGATCTTCTTTTTCATACATTCCATGGCTATTCTTGCATATTTTCACAACCAATTGTTAGCTGATGAATTTTTACAAACAAACAAAACAAAATCCCTATCTTGGAATTTGAATAGTATTACATTGAATTTTCGGGTTTATTTGAGAATTTGATATCTTTACAACATTCTAAGAATATGGTATCTCTCATCATATATACACTTCTTTTTTTTTTCCATCCCTTATACTCCCTTAACCACTTCTCTCTTTCCCTCCCTCTTAACCTTAGAAGCCTCACTTCATTCATGTCAGTGTCCTTTAGTTTTTATAAGTGTTTTGCTTTGTCAGATTGTCCATGCTGTAAAGTCCAATATTTGTCTTTATCATTCTGATTTGCTTTACTGCACATAATTCCCTTGAACTTTTACCATTTTACTTTAAATAGAAACATTTGTCTTTCCTTAAGGATCATTTCTTTTTGTCTTTCACAAGAGTTTTGATGTTATATTAAAAATTACATTAGGGGCCTCCCTGGTGGCACAAAGGGTTAAGTCTCAGCACTCTGAAGCTATCCGGAGCCACTGCAGCATGAGTTTGATCCCCAGCCAGGGATGCTGACCCACATGGCGCAGCAGAACTCCCCTGCCTCGCCCACTGCTCCCCTCAGCAGTGTATTTCAGTAGATCCGTCTGTTCTGCTCCCCACTCCTCACTTATGAATCCTCTCACCATTCCCCATACCTCCGGCCTGTACCCCAGTTCTTGTTTGCATAAATAAATAAAAATTCCATTAACATTAAAAATTAAAGTTTTAAATGTTTAATAAGTACTCACACATTTTGTTATGTCCATTCATAGGTGCTTTGTGCATATTTTATTGATATTATAAGTGGGGTACTTCTTTTTTTTAAGATTTATTTATTTATGCATACAAACTGGGGTACAGGCCGGAGGTGTGGGGGTACAAGAGGGATCACCAGAGACAGAGTGGGGAGCAGAACAGGCAGATCGATGGAAATACACTGCTGAGCGGAGCAGCAGGCGAGACAGGAGAGGTCTGCCGTGCCATGTGGGAATCTCCCTGGCAGGGCGTCGAACTCGCGCTGCTGTTGCTGACAGCTCCACAGCACAGCACTTAACCACTGCGCCACCAGGGAGGCCCTACTTCTATTTTTTAATTAGTTCTTCATGATATATGTAGAAAAGCTACTGAGGTTTGTATGTTGATTTCTTGATTTTGTATTTAGTCATCTTACTGGATTTTCTTATTACTTTCAGTAGAATTTTATTTGCTCCTCTTGGTCTTTTTAAGTTGTCCATTGTTTCATATGCAAATATGTTGTTTCTTCCTTTCTAATACTTCATTTTTCTTACTATATTAATTATATTTCCTCAACAGTGACAAACGGCATTAACATGGGCAGCCTACTCTAGTTCTTGACTTTAAAAATAATGCTGTTGTTTATGTTTTAGGTGTAATTTTATTCTTTTCCTACTTACTTGGAACTATATATTGAATGTTGTAACAATCAATAAAATGTATTTGCTAGCCGCATGCAAGACCCTAAGGTAGGTACTGTGGAAGAATCAAAGGATATGATTACCCTGTTCTCAAAAAAGTTATCATCTCAGTGGGTAAATAAGACCCAAAAAGGAACAAATAATAATTTGGAGATAATGGGCATTGTGATAGATAATCATGATCTTGTTTTCTTCCAAAACAGATTTATTCTCATAGAACAGCATCAGAGAGAGAAGATAAAGAAGGAAGACCAAGGTAAATACTAGTCTGGAAATTTTTAAAGTAGAATTTTAGAACTAGAGATTAAATTTTACCTGTGTCAGCCTTATTTTACAGTGAGGAAATTACCAAAGGCAGGGAGAATACTTGGCTATCTTACTGCTTTGACCAGATTCAGCAAGATTAGCCCTCAGCCAAAGCAGAGTTAGCGTGGCCTGTACAGAGGAACCTGCTGTGCTAGTCCTTTAAGGAAAGAGGATGAAGGGGGAGAGGTTTAGGCTGTACCTGTACCTGTCCCTGCTGGGGTGGGCTGTGAACTGCATTTTAAGTCTCACCTCAGGACATACTTTATAGACATAGGTAGTTTCTAAAACAAACTTATAATACACTCTAATTTTTTTCTCTTCTGTTCATATTCAAAAAGAATATTTTGTGTTTGAGTGTGCCCAAGACCTTTAAACTGTTTCTCACAGCTCAGTGGTAGCCTGCAGCTTGGACGCTAGTGAGCTAGATAACTTTGCTAGCCAGACACAGGAATTTACCTGGTGTGGTTCAGCTCATAGGATAAAGCAGCTCAGAAAATAGAAACACCTTGTCCCCTCCTCCCAGTAAACAATGCCTGTGAGACAAAGCCCAAAGGGGACTGATAAAAAATTCCTGTGGAGAGTCTAGTACTTTAGACCAATGTCGTTATGCAGTTTGTTTGCTGCGAGAGCGCACTTGGTCAAGGCCCATGAAGGTGAGTGGGACTAAAAATTCCACCTGTATTGCATGCAGAGGTCTCCCCCAGAGACACTGTGGGGACATGAAGAACTCCCGGAAGTCCAGCACGCATGGGATTATTTTCACGATCCCAGGTCTGTGGTGATTTTGCTCATTGTAATTAGGCACTGAGGTACCCATTTAGTCCTTGTCAGACCAGAGGCATGCATGTGCGAGACATGGGAAGTGGCATGAATCACTAACTACATGTGTGTTCTCTTCCAAGGGGCTTCTTTGGATTCCTGTTGCAAAGGAGATGTTCAACCGAAAATGAGAATCAGGTAGGAGGAGATAAAGTACTGTGAGCTGGAGAAAGCAGGGAAAATGCAAAATTAATATTTTCCTTTCTGTTTCCTAGGAGGGCTTTTTCTGGAGAAGGCGGCCACTTTGGCTTAGGGACATGTATAGACCTCTTAATGCCACACGCAAGAAAAATATGGCACAGAAGCTACATGACAAGGACTCTTCTGATGAGGATGAGATCTTCAAAAAGGATGCAGGGTGAATGATTGGGACAGTCTAAAATGCTTGTCTAAAATGAGAAGCAATGAGAAGTTTAACTGTTGGCATTATTATTCTTATTCCAGGGAGATCCATGACAATCCCGCAGAGAAGACTGAAGAATCTACTGAAGAGGCTGGTGAGGAAAGTGAGGCAGCTCAGGAGACCGCCACAGAGTGAACCCCATCCTGCCTTTAGCCGCCTGCAAATTTTATTTTCAAATACTGGCTTCACAGCATTGCTTATAAAATACTTATTTTTATCATATTAAAATATATAAATTCATAACCAATTCTAGCCATGTGATAAAGAATTAAAATGTAAATAGTTGAACATTTACACACAAATAACAAGGGCCATAAGCAGGGAAAGCAGAGCTGGAGCTGGAATCCTTCTGGCAGCCAGTCCTTCCGCAAGAGGCAATCTGGGCAAAAAGGAAGGAACAGGAGCCTCTCTCCCTTGTTTCCACACAGTCAGTCCCTAGGAACTGGAAAACTAACCCCCAAGAGCTGTAACTATTAGATCAAGTAACAACCTATTCTCTCTCCCCTGGGCCACCAAGTGCCAGTTATTCGCAACATGCTTGACCTCCTGCCCATAGAGGATCATCCACGTCTGGCCCCTCTTAGAGGGTCTTTGGAGTTGCCAGAACATTGGCTCATTGAGCCTATCCCTGTTGTGGGACTAAGGCCTATCTTTTTCGCAGACTCTCAGACTCATGCACAGAAGTGTTCTCCATCTTGGTAGGGGGGTTCTCATCCTAATAAGCTAGGGATGGGGTAAAGAAGAAGCAGTAACTGCCCAACTTTACCCTCCTGGGGCTTTTGTTTCAGAAAACCTATGGTGGAGAAACTGCTCCCTCCACCCATACTGCGCTCCTGCCTCTCCTGACCCCTCCGAGTGTCAGGCGTGTGCTTCTCAGCTCCCCCAGCTCAGGCTACTTTTGCTTTACTCATTGTGGGCCAGGTACAGTACAAGGCACTGGAGTCACACCGTTAGGTCACAAAGATGGAAACACCCCACGCCAGCTCAAACTCTGTAGTGAGAAGGGAGTTGGTTTTAATAACACGTAGTTAGGGGACTAGAACCTGCCTTTTGAAGAAAGAACTTACAGATATATATATATATATAGATATAGATATAGATATAGATATATACTTTTAAAGATTTATTCATGCATACAAGCTAGGGTGCAGGCCAGAGGTATGGGGGATGGTGAGAGGATTCACAAGTGACAGAATGGGGAGCAGAACAGGCAGATCGACAGAAATATACTGCTGAGGGGAGCAGCGGGCGAGGCAGGAGAGGTCTGCCGCGCCATGTGGGAATCCCCCTAGCCGGGCATCAAACTCGCACTATAGCTGCCAACAGCTCCACAGCACTATGCTTAACCTGTTGCGCCACCAGGGAGGCCCAAACTTACAGATATTTTAAAACATAGGAAAACAGGAACCACTCTGGATAGTTCAAGCAAAAATACAGATTTTATACACGTGACTGGTGCTTATGATTGAGGGGTGCTGATGACGGTTGGGGGTGGCAGGACCACACCAGAAGCCCTCGGGTAACTTTACCATGCCTACTTCCCATAGCCCCCGAGTTGCTCATGCTACACAGAAGACAGGGGACTTCAGGAAACTGCTGCTGAGGTCACTGCAGCCGTACACCCCCATAGCTGCTGGCTGTTGGGGGAATGTGGAGTCCAACCTGCAGCCTGCGTGTCTGCCGCTGCAGAGAGGGAAAGCATGACCTTCTTTTCCTCACATTTCAC
Organism: Scalopus aquaticus; assembly: GCA_004024925.1. Classification (NCBI taxonomy): domain Eukaryota; kingdom Metazoa; phylum Chordata; class Mammalia; order Eulipotyphla; family Talpidae; genus Scalopus; species Scalopus aquaticus. The sequence continues at coordinate 23,752 of PVIJ01014453.1, read as the reverse complement.
ACAAGGACATCTTATTGGCAGATCCCTGCTGTCCAGGGAATCTGTGAAATGCGGCTCCTGGGCTTCTAGCACAATCAGCATTCCTCATACACAGGGTGAGAAGGCCCGCCTGTACTTGGGGGATCCTGGTGCCCTACTCCTTTTTCTGTAGCCTTATGGGTGTTGTAAAAGAGGGTAGGAGTGTCTACATGTAGCAACATGGTGGAGTGTGATGTAAGCCAGAGACCGGAAAAGTTATTTCATTTTAGCTGAGAGGCAGGTGAGGTACTGGATACCGGAAGACACGCAGTCATCCTCAGAGGTGACTGGAGAAGCACTTGGAGTTAGCTGATCCTTCCTTTGGTCTCAGGAATGTTCTTGCTGGAATGAAAGTCGGGTGGGCTGCAGGTAGTGCAGTGTCAGAGAAAATGTAGCCCCACCAAATTCCCTCAGCTACAAAGTCCCTCCCCCTCTGTGGAGGACCCTTTGGCCCCTCTCACAAGGGCAAAAGCAAAATCCACCCCAGATGCTCTACCTTAATGGCTGCTTTTGCCAGCAGACTTAGTACTTCAAAGGAGAACCGCCGACAGCCATGACTAACCCTGAAGAACGCCACCATCACCAATAACTTCCAAGCACGGGGCCTGTGGGAAGAGAGTGTACTTCAGGGCAGTGACTCATGGTAAGTTGTCTCCCTCAGTCCCTGAAAGGGACAATTCAAGCAACCTCAGGCTTAGACTGATGAGAGTAGAGTGGGGAACTTCAAGTTGTTGAGAGGTTGGTGGTTACCGTATATACAGAAGACTCTAGAGCTTATTTGAAAAGGGAAGGCCCACAGTGCTCTGGGTTGGGTATGGGATTGCCTTGCTGAGTGAACAAGACGTGTACAGTGTATGTGGTGTGCTACTCTGTGCTGTGCATTATATGCATAGAGCTGCACTGCCTGATAGGGCTACCTGAATGTAAATGTGTCCAAATGCCACGTAAATCTAAATTCAATTCAATCAATTTTAAAAGTCAGCTCCAAAGTCACACGAGTCACGTCAACACTCAGTGGGCACATGCGGCCAGTGGCGACTATGCTGGACAGCACAGACACCACGGTTCCATCATCGCGATGCTGGTATAGAATGTCTAGAAGGACACACAAGAAACTGGAAACGGTGGCTGCTCTCAGGGAAGGAAACTGGGAGTCCGCAGCACCATATTCTACTTTGTCCGTTTTGAATGTTACACCATGTGTTTGCGTAGGTGTTTAAAAGACAATTTTTTTTAAACTGGTCATTAGAACTCTCCAAATAGGCCCCCTTACTAGGACAGTGACTCCCAGGAGACTATTTTGCAATCTATCAAAGCAAAATATAATGACTTCACTCTTTTCCCCCCACAATGTAAACTTTTAGCTCCTGCCAGTCTCCATCTCTCTGCTCCTGCGAGCACAAAGGTAACAGAGGGAAATAAGTAACACCAGACTGGTAAAGGGAAAACTCAGTGGCTGCCAAGTCCTGGTTGGCAGCTTTTTCCAGTGAAATGTGCACAACTGAGGATGTTAATCCACACGAGCAAACTGCAGCCGCAGTTCCTGTCGGGGAGGGGATTCCCAGTTCTGCCACAGCCTGCAGAACACGCAAGCCCTGTGCCTCGTCCTGAGCAAGTTTGAGAACTGGGGTAATTGGGGCTGAGGATGCTGCTTGTAACCTGCATCTGGGTCAGTTAAGGTGGCAGTGGGAGTAGGGGCGCTGAGCACCACCAAAAGGCGCTTTCAGAGCAAGAGCGGACCCAGGTGGAAAGGGGAGGGTAGAAGAGAGCCCCGGAACAGTTGTTTCTAAGCAGTGGCCACAGAAGGCCAGATGGCCGGGGCTTCTCGTGCACATGTGTACCACACACTGTTTTCGTTTTCTCCTGAAAAAAGAGGAAGAAGAAATAAAATGTTTTCAAGAGTTAACTTTTTTGTTCGAATGTATTTCAACATGATCTTGTAGGCAACTTGGAAGACATTTTGAACTTTGTTTTTTAAATTTCTTTGGGAAAAAGCCCCCAAAACAAAAATAGAAAGAGGAAAAAAAGCAAAACAAAATACTGCCATCCCTTATACCTCCTTCACCCTTTCTCCCACCCCCTACCCTCTTCATCTCTAGTCACCTCAATTCCGTTATCAATGTCCACTAGTTTATTTTGCTTTCTCAAACCATTTAGTTTCCTTATTATCCCCCATATATAGAAATCATCCAGTATTGGTGTTTATCTTTCTGGCTAATTTCGCTTTACATAATGCCCTCAAGGTCTTTCCCTTGCTACTGCAAATGGGCAGAATTTCATCTTTCCCTTTAGGGGAATAGTGTCCCATCTGTATATATACCACATCTTTATCCAGTCACCTATCAGTGGGCAACTTAGGTTATTATAATCAATGATGAACCAAATATAACTACTATATCACTAACAGAGATCATACAGTGAAAGTGTATGCATGCTATTGACATCTTTCATCTACCTTTCTGGTAGAGCTTATTCTCCCCAATGAATAGATGAGGAAACTGAGATTTTTGTGGGGTAGGGGGAGGACTGGGCTAAATAACTCACCCAAGTTCACAAAGGTAACGCGTGCTCACCAATTGTGATGTTCCAAATGAAAGAGATCCAACTAAAATAGGCTTAAACCAAAAATGCCATATAGTATATGGGCTCACAAAAAGGGGGAGTCTATGGTCTTAAAATTAGCTGCATCCAGGGCTCAACCAACACCCACCCCAGCCTTTAATTTCTTGTCCTTCTCTTTCAGTGCTCTCTGCCATTATCACATCCTCAGATATCTCAGTAGGTGCCCATTGCAGCTCCTTTTTTCTGCTCTCCCCTGTGATACGCCTGGGGAGGACTTGTGCCCCCTGACTGCAAAGATGGTCATCGGTAACCCCAACAAAGCTGCCAGCGCCTCAGAGCAAAGCCTCAAATGCTCTCTGATTGGCCTACTCCTACCACGTGTCAGGGAGGAGACTCTGATTGGCCAGCCATGGTCACATGTACTGAATCACAGAGAGGAGGCTCAAGTCAAGAAGAGGTCGGGGTACCAGAAGACTAGGGGGACAGGTCAGGAGGAGTAGAGGATCAAAGGCTGAAGCTAGTTGGAACTAACTCGAAAGCCTAAACTCTTGACAGGTTTTCACATGTTTATAGATGCCACTTTGTTAAGTAAAACACAAATTCATTTAAAAGCAGTAGTGCCTTCATGGTGATTTTTCTCCACTGAATACATACTGAAGATGTTACTAACTGCTGTCATGAGGAGGTCCAGAGACCATTCGGTTTTGGAATACTAGAAAGGGATTCTTTAGTGAGGATATGCTTCAGCCAAAGAAGCAAAACAAGAACGGTGCCAGGAAATGAAGTCCCAACCCCGGAATCCAAGAGGAAGCTCCAGCGGCACAGCTGTGTCGCCTCTGGAGATAACTAGAACACACAGCGGAGAGGCCCTGAGGGAAAACGCTACGGGCATTACCTACTTGAGCACAAGTGAGGATGGGGGAATGACAGCACTGGAAGATGAGAGAAATTAAACGCCTGAGGGATGAGGAAAAAGATGTCATCAAAGCACATTATTAAGCTCTGTGGTAAACAATACTTACAATAGCCATGGATTCTGTAAACGCTGTTAACTGAAAACAGTGTCCTAACCTCAAGAATGGACTGGGGGTGGGAGGTATAAAAGAACTAACACCTTGGGGAGGTTACTAGGAAGTCAATAGACAGGGACTAAAATGGTTTACTTGAGAAGTAGAAGTGCAAGAGAGTGGAGTTAAGCGCTAGGAGATTCAGCTAAAAGTCAGCCCTTCCTACCCCCCCTGAAGTGCCCAGGCCCAGTGAGTGGGCTCTGGAGGGTGGGAATGGTGGAGGCAAAAATTGCTGTGGGTGACTATATTTCATGAGCTGTTGACTTCCTCTAGTACTATGTGAACTGTAAACGTGTAACGAGACTTTTTAGTATTTTATGATCTTTGTCCTACTTTATTGCAGTAAAATTGACAAATAATAAAATTTGTTTAATCCTGTTTAAAGAGAAAGTGGGACAAACCAATTTCCTACAACAGAACCTAGGAGGACACTAGCTTAGTCCAGTGTCGAGAGATGGTTGTATTAATACTCGTTTGATGATTGCAATCAGATGCCAGGTCAGGCTGTATCTGAGGCTCAAACAAGAGAGGGTCTCACTCCAGAACATTTAAAGGCAGGGAGCTGACCCATTGGGAGATTGAGAATTATCCAGAACTGTAATAGTAACAAACAGCTAGTCATCTTTAAATGCTTATAACAGACCAGAAAAATATCCTGAGGATATTATCTTATTTAATCCTCATATCAATTGATATTTCCCCATTTTACAGATGAGGATTGAAGGTCAGAGAGTTTTGAAACTTCCCTGAGATCATACACTCTGGACCCTCTGCCTGACCCTAAGGGGCCATTGGGTATTGTGACTTACTTCTCTTTTCTGATAACATTCAATTTAGAAGTTTCTGTCTTCTAAAGACAGAGAAATAACGACACTGGAGCAGCTCTCTCAGACAGTCACACACTTATTGGGCTGCCCTGGGCCCTGCACAGATGAGAGAAGGTTTATCAAACAATATGGGGGGAGAGGCGAGATTCAAACCTAAGCTTCCCTTTCTCCAAAATTCACTTTCTCCGCCACTCAACTATGCTAGAATCAGAAAGAGAGGGGTGATATTTCTGCTTCAAACATTTATTAGTTGTGTGGCCTTGGGACCCCCAAGTTCCTTAGCCTCTGTTAAGCTGGTGTTCTGTGTACCATGGGCTAACAGTGGAGCCCACCTTCCAGGTAACTGGTCAGGAATAGAAGACAGATCACAGTCCTTACCAACAAATAGCTGGAACTTCTGTTTCCACAAATGGCAAACCTCTCACCCCTCCTCAACCAGGGGAGGGCAGAGATTCTCACATTTTATTATGCTTCAGGGCAGGGGGTGGAAGTGGGGGTGGGAACTGAAGAACTCACTGGCCCATCCACACTTACCAGCCCATCCCCACCAGTGCCCTGGCGCCAGAGGCACCAGAGATAAACTAAACTAACAGCAATTAAGAATTACAGTTGAGACCTCTACCCCAGGCAGTAAATCCCAGAACACTCTGGCTGTAGAGACCTCTGCCCCGGCAATAAATCTCAATAGACACCTCCTCCTGCATAGGAGATTCCCCCCCTCCCAGCCCAGGTAAAAGGCCAACAGTGGCCTTATCCTATAAAAACCTAATTCCCGATCTCCTGCCATGACTCTCACTCAGCCTGCAGAGGGTCGTCCCTCTTGGACTTTCAGTAAAGCCACTTCAGTCTGATACTCTTGGTCTCTTTCTTTTCAAACATTTTCTAACAGGGATCAAGCCCAAATTTTGGACCCCATCCTAAAGTGATTCTTTTGGACTGGATCGGGCTCAGGAATCTGCTTGTTGGACCTGTCCCCAGGGGGTCTGGATGTTTGTAGTTCCCCTGTCCAGTTTTGAGTAACTCTCCATAATGCTTGACATCTAAGCTGACAGACAGGTGGGATGTGAACTGCCTTTGCAAATGTCTTGAGCCTCTCCTGCACTGGCCTCCAACTGTGTGTGTGTGTGTGTGTGTGTGTGTGTGTGTGTGTGTGTGTGTTGGCGTTGGCTCCCTTTCCTTTTCTTACTTCCTAGTTTCCTCTTCAACTCTTGGTGCAGCCTTCCACCCCTGGGCTCAGCCTGCATCCCCACACCAGCCACTTCTCTGCTAGCTCCTTTCCTGGCAACTACCCTCTACTCACCTGCAAGACTCAAATCCCAAGTCATCTCTTCCAGAATAACTTTCAAGGCCCTCCTCTAATCCCAAAGCACTTTGCAGGGGGCTTTATCATCAAATCACACGATGATGTGAGATTTTTTCCCTCTAGCTGATGGACTCAGGGCTCGTGTAGGAAATATGTGGAAATGCGCACCACGTGCGTGCATTTCACTCTTTCACCCCCTTAGGGTGCTGTGACTGACTTCTTTTTTGAACATCAATAAAATACTGTTTTGAAGTTTGTCTCCAGGGCTATCTCAGGGGGCCTATGAAATGTACTGACTCGGCGGCAGTGTCTCCCATAGTCCAGGTTATCCGAGATAAGCCACCCTCACGCCCTACGTGCTCGCGCTCGCTCCCTGCGCTGATGGGCGGGTTCCAGAACGCCCGCGGGGACCGAAAGGTGCTCCCTCGGTATAAGGTGTGATCAAAACATGTTTGTTTTTCCTGAGAGCCGCCATGCAGGAGGTTCCAATTTGGGTTCGGTCTCTGACGCCTTCGGGGAGGCAAAAACAAGGTAGGCGTTATTCCGTTTACAAGTGGGCAATCCTCGCTGACTGAGGCTCAGTGACCGCCCCAACGTTAAGGAGAAGGTGCTGAGACCAGGCGAGGTCAGAAGCCCGGGTCTAACCTGACGCAGCCCTGCGCTGGGCGGCCGAGAAGGGCGCTCGGGTCGGCCGAGAAGGGCGCGTGGCGTCCAGCTCGGGTGTCCCAGCCTCCGCGCGGGTCTGGGTTACAGGTTCCAAGGCCGTCCAGACAGACCACGCCCCTCTGGAGGCGGGGAGCCCTCAGGCAACGGAGCGCATTGGCTCCGCCCCTTGCCTCCCCTAGGCCCTGCGATTGGCTCCGCGCTCAGGGGGCAGGGCAGAACAGCGCGCCGACGTGATGGCGTCAGGTCCCGCGGTGGCTACTTCCTGTTGTCAGTGGCTAGGAGGCCGCAACGTCGGGTCAGAGGCAGAGGGGCTGCGGCTGCCAGGAGTGTCCCCGGCCCCCTTCCCGCTCCCTGTGGTGAGTTAGGGGTCAGGGTGCAAGGCGGGCAGCAGAGGGGCGGCGGGGCCGAGACGCGGACGGGCAAGGGGCCAGCAGCCCGCCGTGAGCCCAAGCCCTTGGTTACCGTGGTGTCTTGCTTCAGAGCCCTCACCCTTCCCAGCCCAAGCCCCGCTCCGCTCCGACCCCAGCGCTGCCGCTGCCGGCGGCCCCCTCCTCTCACCTTGGCCGCCATCCACCACTGGTCTTGTCTGAATGCAGCCTCTTCCTTGACCCCTCTCCAGCCCACTTCCAACCCATGTCTCGGCCACATTCCTTCCCCGAACACATCTCATCCTCACCCCTCTACCTCTTTGGTAATCCTAAAACTCCCCGCAAACCTGGAGACCCACCATTCAGGTTTCCTCTTCCTGCTCAGCTTTCTTAATCCCAGTCTCGCACACACACCCCTGGTCAGCTCCTAAGGTCTTCTCATCCTAACCACTCCCACCTTTGTCCCACTTTCATTGAAGACCAGCATCCAAGGAGATGCTTCCGTGAGCTCATCCCTTTTTTGATAACTGATCTCAGCCCTTTGCCAAGTTTTATGTGGATTGTGTCTTCAACAGACTCAATGCCTAACTTCCAAGCCCACCCTATACTTCCTTTCCCTCTCCAGGCATCCTGAAGATGCCCTCATCCCTAAGTCTTTGATAAACTGCTCCTTCTTCCTGCCGCCCCAGTTCCTGTCACCCTCACCCAGTCTCATTAAAAACAAGGTCTCCATGAATTTTCTTGGACCTCTTTTGTCCCATCTTTACTCTTCACCCCATCTGTATATCCACTCGCCTTGACCCAACCCCCAATCAGTCTGAGAAATTATGCAGTCCCCTGCCAACCCCACAACCCACCCTCAACAGCCAAATCTAGGTGCTTGCTCAGAGCCTGACAAGTCAGAGACTGAGCAGCTTGAATGGTAAGTGTAGAGGAGTAGATAGCCTCCCCAAAACCCCTCCTTGGGTCAGAGGTTTCTCTGGGTATCTGATCCCCTGTCCCTACCCTGAGGAATTGTTTCTGACACTCATAATAAATTATTTGTGCCAGCTGCTGGCATGGTAGGGATCACCCAAATACTTGGAAGGTGAGGGATGCCTACTCACCAGCTCACTGAGGCTGGGGCAGTAGAAGCCATTGCTTCCTTTTGGCTGGTGTCCTGGGCTGGAGAAGCTGGGAGTGCTGCTGTGCGCCGTTGGCTGTGATCACCGCACCACGTCCTTGTGTGCTGCCCTGATTTGTCAGAGGACCCTCGCCCGGTGCTCCCAGCCAGAGCTGATGGCACATCAATCCCAACACAGAACACAGGGAACACGACGGGCGCCAGAGGTGATATTACGTGTTGTGGAGAGAACTGAGATAGCTGAGTGGGTCCTGAGAGACTGAGGCCTAGGGTGGGTGCAGAGGCTATTGAATTGCTTTCTCTCTTCACAGGTGCTGGATCACTGATTTGGCCATTTTCATTTGTGGTTACCCATGAACACAGGGGACTGAGTTACCTCAGAGTAGTGAGGCAAAGGGACATTCCTGAGGCCCAGGCCCCATTCTCAGCATTTGTAATCTTTCTCCTCAGCATATTTTTGGGTGCACATTACCTCCACATTTTAGTGACCAGGCTTCAGAGGGCAGGACATTTGATAGCAAGAATAAAGGGCCCCAAAGAGGACCCATTGCCTTTGCTTGCCTTGTATGGTCTCATTCCTTTGGCAACTCAGTGCCCCTCTGCCTTCAGTCCCCCCCTTGCAGTGTGGTTTATCTGAGTGGTTTCAGCCTGTTGGCAGCTTGATTTAATAGAGGGAGTTCCACAGGGTCCCCACCGCGGCAGAGTGGTCTATCCCAGTTTCCCAGTCTGCGAAATGGAGATAACTGCCTTGTGTCTTACTTTGATCAGTGCATTTAGCAAGTATTTCTTGACTATACTTGCTCAGTACTCAGGTATTTCTTGAGAGCCGCTGAGTGCCATGTTCTGTTCCAGGCACTAGGAATGCAGTGAGGTCAGACTTGGGCGAAGTTCCTATATTCTTTCATTCAAAGTTTGGTCTTTGCTGGAATCCTAAGAGCTATGGAATGAGAATATGAGAGGAAGGGATGGAAGGAAGGCAGAAAGCAAGATACCCAGAGTTTCCCAACCTCAGAGTCCTGCCTTCACTCACTTGGTCTGAGGGATCATAGTCTAGAAGTTTCTCGTCCTCAGTTGGTGCTCATTTGCTCAGAAGCCTAGTTCTCTCACCATACACACCACCACCCCACTCCTCACAGGACACTTGTCCAGAAATCCCACTTCGCTCAGGTGGGAGAACGTGCTTTTTACTCATTTAGAACTCCTGTGGCTCAAAGATCAGCTGCCTTTCTGAATCAGAAGGGGACTTTGTCATTCTTTTCCAAATGAAAAACATGATTCATCAATGGGAATAGCAGCTGGATGGCTTAAACACCAGGCTTTGTTTTGAATAGCCAGGCACAGGATTGGAGCCACTGGTAGGCAGGAGGCTGTGGAAAGTGGCTGGGAAGTCTCTAGGGAGAGTAGGTTGCTGTTTACTCATGCTTGAGGTGTTTTGAAAGAATTAAAGCTGGCCCATCCATCTCCTTTTAATGTAAGTCTCATCTAAGCTGTTCTCTTTCTTCCTTCCTTGATCTCTGGAGGAAGTGAAATTGGACAGTGTATGGAAGGCCGGCAGTGTCATGAAGAACAGCCGCCAGGACAACCCCTTCCTGTGTGTTGGAACATTTCAGAGAAGGCAGCTGAAACTAGGTACCAGGGGAGGTCCTGGCTCAGCTGATCAGGACTACAGATCTGATCCACAGCATTGTTTTTTGTTAACTTTCGGCCTTGTTTAATAAAATGGAGCATCTGGGTGGCGAAGAGTCTATAAGTAATATGTTTGCCTAAAACACTTTGAACCAGAGAAATGATACCCTCTGAGCTGGTGAAGGGCGCAGGATTTGGAATGAGGAAACCAAAGGCTTTCTACCAAGCCTCAGTTTTTGCCTCTCTAAAGTGGAAGTGATCATCTTTCTCTGACAGGACAGTTGTCAGAATGACATGGATCAAGGAGCATACAGGGCTGTATGAGGCCGCGTCAGGGCTCGGGGGAGGCACCTTTTCCTGCTAACCCACCACAGAATGTAGTCAGGGTCCTGTAGCAGAATTGCCCGTGTCCTCTCTCTACTCTCTTCAGCCTTGATCTCCTTAAAAACGCCCTTCTCTGGTGTGGTTCTTGGCGTCAGTAAAGAGTGTTGTAAGGACAGGAAGTGAAACCAGCCCCCACAGAATGGTAGATCTGGGGTCTGGGTCCCCCCGAGGGTGAAAGAGCACTGGCCCAGCAGTTCTGGTTCTGGTTCTTGTTTTGGTTCCCCCCAGGAATACTTTTGTCTTACTCTGTCAGTCCTGCCTCCCCGCAGCATTATGGAGCAGACGCATAGATTGGTTTTAGCTTCCTGTACAGAAAGGGGTGCCCTGAAATGTGGCCTGAGCCCCAAAGTCTTAGGCCTATTTTGTGAATTGTCAAGTGGCTGTTCTCCTGAATTCCTCTGGGCTCTTGTCCGTTGTTTTGTGGCTTTTGTGGCAATTTGGGGAGACTGTTATTTGCTCTTGTCTTGCTGGCTCGGACCTCTCAGCAGTTTAGTTTTTTGTTTTTTGTTTTTATAGCAGAACATTACTGGCCGAGCACTTACTGATAGCTCCTCCTCCCACCAATAAATACTCTTATTATTCTCTGTTAATTAGTTAATGAGGCCTTAGTGGACCCAGGCTGCTATTATTCAGATTGTCAAGGTCTGAGCACCTGGCCTTGTGGCTGACTGAGGGTAGGACAGTTTGGCGCTGAGGACTGGGGCAAGAAGAGCACGGCTGAGGGGGAGACCTCAGGCCATGGAATTACTGAGCGGGATTAGAGTCCTGAGTCTCGGAGCTGGAGATCCTGGACTTGGACATAGGTCTGCACAGAGTACCTCTGAAGAACCCAACCTCTAGGTTGTGTTCTTTCCAGAAGAACACACCCCTTTTCCTGATGACCTGGTGGATGGACTATAGAGCTGGTCTCCAGAAGAGGGCCCCGAGAATTCTGGGTGGTAGCTGGGTGGGTGAGGAGGGTGTGGTAAAGGGTGAGGCAGTCAGATGGGCTGTGGCCAGGGGCCTAGGTGTCTCTGTGGGGGGCCCTCCTCCACACACACCTCCCACCGCGTGTCCTTACTTGGGGAGATGGGCTCCAGGTCCTGTTTACCCTCTGCCAACTCCAGAAGCCAGGAGTTGAATCATAGCATCTTCCACCATTTAGGGCCACCCCACTTCTCCCCTTTACAAGCTCACGCTCCACCATTCTCCTGTGAGCCTTTCCTGCCAAACTGGCCTGAATGTTCCCTTGCACTCCTTCACCTGACCCCAGCTCGAGAGTCCCCCTCCCAGCCTCTTAGGCCTCTTTGGGGAGGGAGGTGACGCTCACGATCAGGAGCCAGTGGTTTCCCTCAAGCTGGGGTTGAATCATCCTGGGGGGCAGCTGGGGGAGCTACACATCCACCCTGGGATCTCGGAAAGGTCCCTGACCTGGGCCCTCTTCTATTTCATATCTGTCAGATGAAAATAATAAAATATCATTTGTAGAGGTCATGAGGAAGGAATGAAGCAATATATGTAAAGGTTGTAAAACCCATTTAGCGTGACTTGGTTTCATCAGCTTCTTTGGGCCTGGCTTTTTCTGAGAGCAGTGACAGCAGGAACCTTTCTTGGTGTTCCTCATGCGCAGCTCTGTGGTCACTAGAGATCTGTCTAGATGTGACTGCGCCTGCCCAGTCCTGGTCTGTCCAAGTTGCTGAGGTGAGGGGAGACCAACCAGCAGCCCTCTCTGGCTCAGGCAGAGGCCCCCCCACTCACTCCCCCTCCCCCACCCCCGGAGGAAGCCAGCTGCCCTGAGAGATTTGACTATGTACTTACTTCAGCAATACACTGTACTGCCTGCTCATTCAGGCAGCAGCATTCTTTCACTGTTAAATTTGGAGTCAAGATCGCATTTGCGCGTATACCTATCAGGCCCCATGCTGGGCATTTTCCACAGTCTTCATCTGAGAGTTTTGATAGGGTGTCCCGGCGTGCCTGGCTGGTTAGTGGTAAGTCAAGGCTAGAACTGGTGGTGTCCCCTAGACACACCCCTGTACCGCTCCTGTTAGACCCCCAAAGCCCGCAGGAGAAGCTTCTGTGCAGGCGCCCTCGCCTTCAAAACGATGCCAGTTGTACTTTTTCACTGCTGAGCTTGCAGGCACTGGACTGGCACAGAAGTCGGGGGTGGGTGGTTGCAGGCCCAGACCCAGAAAGTGAGCCCCTGGTACCTATTGGTGGTGGCACCTTCCCCATTTGCTGACCGCCCACTCCTGGGGCAGACCCACCTATGGCTCCCAGAGCTCCTTATCTCCCAAGATCTAAATCCTCCGACGCTTTCCCCTTCCTTGCTTCGGTCCTTAGCATCACTTTCAGTTTTGACTTTAATATTCAGAGGCCTTTCAGTTGTGGTTTTGAGTACAGGGGCCGACCTGCCCTGGGGTGAGTTGGGCACTTGCTCACCTGCGGCCATCTCTCTCCGCAGGTGTCATGTGATTCTCCATGGGCGTTGCTGCGTGAGTGGAGATGCTCTCCGTGGTGGAGAATGGACTGGACCCCCGGGCTGCCATCCCGGTAGGTGGCAATGGAGGGTCAAGGGCGGGAAGAGGTGACAGGACAACCATGGCAGTCCCTTGTCTCACTTTGAAATGAAATGCGCACTGTCTGGAAAGGGCCTCCAGCTGCGAAAAAGCTACAGCAGAACCAGGGTTAGATGAGATCTGCCCTGTCTAGATCCTCATTTTGGTGATCCAGTGGGAATTCATGAAAAACAGTAGGGATTTAAGGTTGGCTACTTGAAGGATTTCCACTCAGACCTTCAGCCCTGTGTGTGCTCTTGGGCCTGATCTGGTCATAGTTTGGCCTTGCATTGAATTGGTCAGAAACAGATATTCCCAGACACTGGCTTGTTTCAGAGCAGGGGGAGTGACTTGGTAGTATACTGTATCTTTGAATATTTACCATTGTCCAGGCTTTTTCAGCCACAGTTGTTTGTGACAAGTTCACCAGAACTCCTTCCAGCTCCCTCCCCTGGAAAGCCTTTTGTATGCTGCTGGGCCCCAGGCTGTCTCTGTGACACTGCAGTCTGTTCCCTTGGAGAGGCAGGAGGTGGAGTCAGCTTTTGTGCTGGTCCCTCAGCTTTATCCTTAAGTGGCTTTTTGGGAGAATTCAGGTTTTCCTTTCCCTCTTTATTGTTATGCCACAATTAGAGAACTTTCTACTGGAAAGGAACTGTGGGCCTCCAGATGTGCATTACCCCTGCTTACCACTTAGTATCTGACCTCACTTGGCAATACTTCGACTTTCCTGTAAAGGCCCTTTTCCCAAATGGTAATTTGATCCTTTTCTCAAGGGTCCTGCAGAGTTGGGGCAGAGCCCTGGACCATCTCAAACTCCTGACAAGGACTATGTGGACCCACTCCTGGGGCATAAGAATTTCTCTGGGGGGGGGGGGGCTCCCTGGTGGTTGAAGGGGTTAAGTCTCAGGAAGCTTTTGGCAGCCACTGTAGCGTGAGTTCGATCCCCGGCCAGGGAGATTCCTGCATGGCACAGCAGACCTCACCTGCCTCACCCGCTGCTCCCCTCCGCAGTGTATTTCAGGACATACACCTGTTCTGCTCCCCACTGTGTCTCTGGTGAATCCTCTCACCTCCCCCCACCCCACACCCCAGCTCTTGTATGCATAAATAAATAAATCTGAAAAAAAAAAAAGATTTCCTCTAGGGTATGTTTTATTTATCTCTGTATACCCTAGTTATAGGCTTTCAGTTGTTAATGAAGTGTTTGTACTTTTTGCATCCTGTAGTAATAATAGCTTTGCTCTAAAAGAACATTCAAAATTAAAATTGTTTGCACTTTAAAGGGTCTATTATACAGAATATATAAAGAGCTCTTACAGTGCAACAGTAAAAGATAAATAACCCAATTAAAAAGTAGGCAAAGGACCTGAAGAGACATTTCTCTTAAGAAGGTATAAAAACAGCCAATAAGGACATGAAAAATACTTTGCACCATTAGGCATTAGAAAAATATGAATCAAAATCATGAGATACTTCTTCACATCGACTAGGATGTCTATAATCGAAATGGCAGACAAGAAGAAGTGCTGGTGAGGATGTGGAGAAATTGAAACCTTCCTACATTGCTGGTGAGGATGTACAATGGTGCAGCCACTGTGGAAAACAGTTCGGCAGTTCCTCAAAAAGTTAAAACAGAGTTATACACCACCTAGCAACTCGACTGCCAGGTACAGACTCAAGGAATTAAAAATATATGTCTATACAAAAACTTGTACATCGATGTTTATGACAGCATTGTAGCCAAAAAGTGAGACCAGCCCAAATGTCTTACCGAAGAATCGATAAATACAATGTGGTATATCTATGTAGTGGCTTATTTTTTGGCAGTAAAAAGAAGTGAAGTGCTGGTGTGAGCCACAGCTTAGACGAACCTTGAAAATATGACGAGTGAAAGAAGCCCAGCAACGGTCGCAGAGCGTAGGATTCCATTTTTGTAGAACAGGCAAATCCATAGAAACAGAAAGTAGACTAGGGGGTTGCCAGGGGAGAGGGGAATAGGGAGTAACTGCTAATGGGCACAGTGTTTCTTTTTTGGGGTGATGCAAATGTTCTAAAATTAGATGGTGATGGTTGAACGGGCCTATGAATATACTAAAAAGCATTGAACTATATACTTAAAATGAGTGCATTTTATGCTGTGTAAATTATGTCTCTCAAAGCTGTTATGAAAAGAAGAGCATTTAACTTTTCAATCAACATTAACTGTTTTGGCAAAAATCAGAACAAAACAGTAAAAAAACTTGCCATAATCCTCTCATCTAACCATTCAAGCCGGTTTTTCTGCAGTCCCTTCCAGTCCTTTCCCCAACATTTCAGTAGTTTTTTTTTTAAAGATTTATTTATTTATGCATACAAGAGCGGGGGTGTAGGCCAGGGGTATGAGGTGTGAGAGAATTCACCAGGGACAGAGTGGGAGCAGAACAGGCAGACTGACTGAAATACACTGCTGAGGGGAGCAGCGGGCGAGACAGGAGAGGTCTGCTGGGCCATGTGGGAAGCTCCCTCGTTGGGGATCGAACTCATGCTGCATTGGCTGTGGAGACCTTCATAGTACTGAGACTTAACGCCTTGAGTCATGAGCAAGGCCCCACTTTGGTAGTTTGACATACTTATGTTATGCTAGAGCTATCTTTACTTGACATTTCTATAGGGCTTTCTGTATATTTTATAATTTATTCTTTTAACAAATATTTATTGAGTTCTTATATGCACCAGGAACTGTGCCAAGTGTGAGCACATAGGATGATTAAAAACTATTCCTGCCCGCCTCATACACTGTTGGTGGGAATGTTGACTGGTCTAGCCCCTGTGGAAAACAGTATGGCAGTAACTAAAAATATTAAAAATAGATCTACCATATGATCCAGCAATTTCACTCTTAGGTATTTACTGAAGAAGCACAAACACTAATTTGAATTTTGAACATTCTTATGTTCATCGCAGCCCTTTTTACAGTATAACCAAATTAGAGAGACAACCTAAATACTCAAGGACAGATGAATGGATCGGGTAGGTGTGGTATAGATACACAGTGGAATACTACTCAACTATATAAAAGATAAACTCTTGCCATTTATGACAACATGGATGGAACTGGAGGGGGATGGATAATGCTGAAACAAGTCAGAAGGAGAAAGACAAATACTAGGTGGTTTCTCTCATATGCAGAATGCAGAGAAACAAAACATGGCGTCAAATAAAACCAAATTAATAGCAAACCTTAGAATATGACAAAATTCATTTCTCACCAGGGGGAGAAAGAGGAGAGGAGAGTGGGAAGGAGGCACAGTGGACTATGGTAGAGGATTATGGGTGATTTAGTGGTGGTGGGTGTGGTAATTACATCTGACAGGTGTGAGCCCTAAATCATATACAGTGTTGTAAACAAGTGTTTCCTCAATTTAATAAATAAACAAAAAACAATTCCTGCCCTCAAGAGTAGCCCCCTGATTGCTATAGATCAGGAAGTATTATTTCCTTTGAATGGAAAAGGAAATTGAGGCTCAGAGTTTAAGTGGAATATCTGAAGTGGCCCAGCTAGTCACTGACAGAGCTGGGACTAAACCTCAGCCTCTCGATGCTGGGACTAGGATCTAGCTAGCTTCCTGTTTTCTGCTTCTCTGGTGGCACATTTTTGCCTCTTAGCTTATTGGCTCTCTCCGGAATGTTGGCCACGCAAAGCCTTACCCGTGTCGTAGGTAGAAAACCCAAGTTCCCACAGCCATAACTGATGGAGCCAATGTCTAGACACAAGATCTGTGAGGTTAGCAGTGAATGTAAGTTTGGTTTAAAAACAAAAATGACACATATATCTTTGCAAAAAAAACTATTAATTTTTATCTCTGGGTGGTGTGTGAAATTTCCCTTTGCTTCTCTATGCCTTATTTTCCGTGATCAGCATGTGCTGGCTTTGCAGAAAGAATGTATAGCTACATAAATCGGGGGGTGCACGTGTGGGCACGTGTGCGTTTGGGGACCGGCAGAGTTGCATTCCAGGAGTTGCCATGGGATCTGCTAAGAAAAGGCGTGTGTCGTGTTCGCCCCTGTCCAGGTGATCAAGAGGAAGCTTGTGGGGTCCGTGAAGGCGCTGCAGAAGCAGTACGTGTCCTCGGACACGGCGGTCACCAGCGAAGACGGAGATGCCAACACCATGTGCAGCGCCCTGGAGGCTGTGTTCATCCACGGCCTGCACGCCAAGCACATCCGGCCCGAGGCTGGAGGAAAAAGGAAGAAAAGTGCCCACCAGAAGCCTCTGCCTCAGCCGGTCTTCTGGCCCCTCCTGAAAGCCGTCACCCACAAGTGAGCTCAGTGAGGAGGTTTGGGGTGGGATTCAGAGTGTGGGAAACCCTGCTCTTCCTCCCAAGAGGGAGACACCAACAGAGAGCTTTGTGTTCTAGAACAGGTGGGGGGTATCACTTGACCAAGCCTCCCAGCCAGGGTGCCTGTGACAGCCAGCCCTGCGGCCTTCAGGCAGTGGCCTGGGCTTCTTTGAACCCCTCGGTTGGCGGCCTGTGGCAGGAGCAGCCCTTTACTACACTGAGGTGGTTACGTAGCTATCGCAGAGGCGGTGTGGCCTTCAAAGCCTGAACACTTGACTACCCGGCCCTTTACAGAAGAGGTTGCTTATCCTTCTGTTAATGTTCGAACATCTGGGTGCTAAATACGATGCTCATAGCAAGATATGGGGTTAAAAAAAGCAAGCGTGGAATCCAGACAGAGCATTTGAGTATTGTCCCTGAGACACTTGACGTTTGGCCCTGTTCCCAACTGCCTGGGCTTTCAGCTTGCGCTGGGCCTCTCGGGGCTATTAAATGCCACCTTTGGCCCCCAGACGCCTTATCAGCCTCTCATCTTCTGTTCTGCCATGGCCTTGTCTGGGTTCTTGCCGCACTCCAGGGTGACAATGGCTTTCTAATTGTCCCCCTTATCTCAGTCTGTCTTTCCTCAGGCCAGTCAGCTGATGAGCATTTACTGAGTTTCAGCTCACAGAGCTCGGTCACTGGGTCCTGTAGCACATGGTCTGCTCCGCGGAGGAGGCCTGCCAGCGGGACGGGGGTGGCTCAGAGCAGGGGCATCTACGTCAGACTGAGTGTGCCTCACGTGGGGTCTGCTCTGAGCCAGAGAAACCCACCCTGAAGTCCACATAGCTGTGATCAAGTCACTTTCCTATGCAAAGTCCACAGCCCACAAACTCCCAGATGCTCCCCTGGAGACTGATTGGCTAGGTTAGGGCCCTAGAACCTGTACCCCAAACAACGCCCCCCGCTGATTCTGATGTCCAGTCAGATGTGAGGGCCATTGCCCCCTTTGCCTCACCAGCTTGATAATCAAGACCCCACATAACCTGGCCCTGCAACCTTATCACCCACTCCCCTCCCTGTGTGGTTGTCGGAGTGCTCAGCACTCCTCTCTCAGGCCTCTTGTGTCCCTACCCTTTATGCCTCTCTTCTGTCAGTCCCTCGTGCCTAGAGGTTCCTCCTTCCATCTTTGCCTCTTAAAATCCCCCAACTGCCCTGTCCGTGGTGTTTTCCTTACTGCAGCCTGGGCATGGTTGCCCAGCCGCTCCCCAGCTCTGCTAACAACAGTGCTCACCTCTGTGTGCTCTTGAAAGGCAGCTCCCTGGACTGAGGGCAGGGCATGTCCTCACCTCGGTCCTCACAGCTCCAAGGATCTTGAACTTTGGGGGCTCAGCACTCGTGTTTTGGATGAGCAGATAATGTCAGGGCCCAAGGACTAGCTGTAATGAAAATGGCCTTTGTGACAACAACCTCAGAATACTGGGGGTCAGAGCTTAATACTCCTGAACTGCACTCAAAACCCTATTGTCCAAGAGTTTTTCGTGCCTGTCTATATCTGCATTCTTACAATATTGGTTCTTGCTAATTGGTGAAGAAAATGACATCTCAGTGATTTGAAATCATTTCTTGAAAAACATTGTTCTCCCCATTCCTAGACACATCATCTCGGAATTGGAGCACCTGATCTTTGTCAGCACAGACGTGGGCCGCTGCAGGGCCTGGCTGAGGCTGGCCCTCAATGATGGCCTGATGGAATGCTACCTGAAGCTGCTCCTCCAGGAGCATGCCCGGCTGTGCGAGTACTATCAACCCACAGCCCTGCTTCGAGATGCTGAGGAGGGCGAGTTCCTCCTCAGCTTCCTGCAGGGACTGACATCCTTATCCTTTGACCTCTCCTACAAGTCCGCCATCTTGAATGAGTGGACGCTTACCCCACTGGCCCTCTCTGGGCTTTGCCCACTCTCTGAACTTGACCCTCTCACTACCTCTGGCACGGAACTACAGCGGAAGGAGTCTCTGGATTCGATTTCCCATTCCTCAGGCTCAGAGGACATTGAAGTCCAGCACTCAGGCCATAAGATCCGGCGGAACAGGAAGCTCACTGCCTCCTCTCTCAGCCTGGACACAGCAAGTTCGTCCCAGCTGTCTTGCAGCCTAAACTCCGATAGCTGCCTACTCCAAGAGAATGGGTCCAAGAGTCCAGACCATTCTGAGGAGCCCATGTCCTACGACTCAGACCTGGGAACAGCAAATGCAGATGATTCAGACCCATCTCTGCAAGAGTGAGTACCCCTCCCCCACTCCTTCCCAGTTTCTTTCTGGTCCTTCTTTCTTCTCTTTGTCTTTCCCATCCTTCCTCCCTTCCTATAAACTGTGATGGTCTCTAAGCACTGAACCCTGATCACTGAACTCTTATTAAGGTATAAAAAAAGACCCCGGGGCACCATCTCACTTCCTCAGGGCCTGGAGTTGCTGGGGCTGTAAGCAGGGGCACCGTGGGGCAGTGAGGAGGATGGGTTTATACAGGACTTAGAACTGGTTCAGGCTCCAGCTCCGCCCCCTGTGTGATCTTTCACAAGTTTCTTAATCTCTGAGACTCTGTGAAAGAAATTACTGGCTTCGTCATCTAGAGGGAAGGAAACTAATAGGTTCAGAGCTCTATTTCCAACTTCCCAAAAATACAGTGAAACATACTGCATACGGGTGACCTTCTGTGACCTCCTGGAGGACACACAGCCCAAACTGTGCCTAGCGGTCGACGAAGGGGGCCCAGCAGATAATTGGAAGAGGGCTTGAGAGGGAACAAACTTGACTAGAGAAGGGGGCCTGGGCAGAGCCTTCTGCATGCAGATTTTTTACCGTTAATTTTTGGTTAAAAAATTTTTTTCAACGTACAGTAAACAGTCTTTTCCACCCCTGTGGCCATAATATTGCCATCTCATATGTTCTTTCAGTGCTTCTAAATGCATCTATAACAAATAGGAATATGCAGATTTTTCAGTTTCTTATTTCTGATCCCTCTCCCTTTCCCACAAAAGCTAGTATAAATGCACTATTCTACACCTCCGGGTGGAGATCTTTTCATCTCAGGCTTCTTTCTCTTTCTTTCTATGACTGTTTTTTCCATCATATGAATGTCTCTTAGTTGGTTGTATCAGCCCTGAATTTAATAGACATGGAACAATGGAGTTCCATGTTTCTATATATACCTGTGTGTCTAGTCTATTAGTTCTGTGCAGGTTTCTCTCTCTGTTCAGTAAATTTCTAAGCAAAATTAAAACTGCTTCGCCAAAGGATAAATTAATTGGTAGTTTTCACTGACACTGCCTGTTTATACTCCATCATGCTGGACCCATTTCCTCTCAGCCTGTCCACAGAAGGTATTAGCAAACCTTTGGCTATTTGTTCATCTGATAGGTCAAAATGGTAACCTTTCATTAAGCACACCCCTCAGATCCATGTTCCATCAGCCTGTGTTTCGACCATCTTCTCCGCTCCTGCTGCCCACTCCCCACCTTAGTCAGGTCTTCCCAGGTTCCCATCTGGTGTGGAAATAGCACCAGGGTTGAGTGATGGACTACCTTGGAGCATAGCTGGTTCCAGTCCTGGTTCCACCAGTTACAAGTCCAGTAATGTCAGGCAGATTGCTTACTCCTTTTGCAGTTCTGTTTCTCCACTTTTTAAATAGAGATTCCCTCGTAGGCCTGTTTGAGAATTAAGGCAAAGGCCTGCTAGTTATTTGCACACATCAGAATGTCTTATAGGTAGGCCCCAGCAATAGCTTCTGAGCACTCGAGCACACTGGATAGAATTTCATACGTCAAAGGGGAGATTTCAGCAACGAGTTGGGAAGGAGCAGCCCCGTCCTCGAGGTGGCCGGGCCCCTGGCATGACTTCGGCTCATGCACTAGTCTAGCCTCGTCCTCCCTGGTCTCTTCTTCCTCCTAGAGACCCGCCAGCCTTCTCTTTGTCATGTGTCTTAGGTTTATCTCTCACGAGTCTTGTGATTGGAAAATTCCAGCCTAAGGTCATTGGGTGTGGAAAGTGCTGTCCTGGGTGCTGGCGGGAGCTGGAGGGAAGAGGGTCAGGGTGGACAGGCCAGCACTAGGCAGTGATGTGAGGGACCGGCGAGCGCGACCCTCCCAGGTACGTATACCCAGCACCGCCTTTCTTAGAGCTGACCTTGAAGGGAGTCCTTGAGCATCCACAGAGACCAGCATTTCTGTGAGTGTAATTTTTTAAGAGTAAAGATCCTGCCGGACAAACTTAAGTTATTTTTATTATGTTACTTCAATGTAACTTAAAATCATTGAAATGTAATTTAATTTTCTATTTAAAATCATTTAAATGTACTTCATTTTAACTTAACGTTACTTAAAAACGTAAGTACCTTGTGCTTATAAAACTTCCAACTAAAAAACTCCAGCCTAAGTTGAACATAAGAGTACAACCCATATAACATTCAAAATGAAATTTATTCATTTAATGTTTTACAGGAACCAAATCACTGTTTGCCTTGTGATCAGGAGACTTTTGTGTTTGTGGAGTCTGAGTTATAGTTAGCCCCGGGAGCCCAGTTCAGGTCCAGTCTGGTGGTTAAGCTTTCGGCTCTGGAGCCAAAGTGCCTGAGTCATCCCTTAACCAGCCTTGTGACCTTGAGTGAGTTATTCAGCCTTGCTGACCTTGGTGTCCTCTGTGAAATGGGGGCTGCTGGGAGATTAAGTGAGCTGAGCAGTGTGAGCCCTCAGAGCAGTACCTGACACATGCCGAGTGCTCAGTAGGTGGTGGTGTGGTGTCACTGCTGGGTCCCTGACGTCAGCTCTCCCTCTATGCGTCTCTGGCTGCACCGCCACAAGACCTTGGTTAGTAATAGTTGTCAGACCTCATTCTCAACAGGCCTTCCTTTGGGGGAAGTGGTTCCAGCCCTCTGCTTTTGTCGGTGTCTCTGGGCTGCCAGATAGCACCATGTACCACCACAACATTCCATGTGTTGCAGAAATCCACAGACCCAGAGCCGCTCCGCAGAGGGACTGCCACCCAGGTTCTCCAGGCCGTGCTTTGCACTTATTTCATATGCACGCACTACACGTGTGCATGTGTACACATATGTACCGAACATGTTTACTTTTATCAGGTAGTTTTCTAATGAAAACACTAAGTCTTCAAATTTTTGATTACATAGATTTTAGAAAATGCCGCTCTGAGCCAGGCCTGGGAATCGCAAGTTTTACTTCCTTCAGAATTTTTGAAATTTTTCTTTCACTTGCCTTTCCTTCAGAATCTTCTCTCAAACTTTTTTCCATCTGATATGCATATTTCTCTTATTCTCTTTGAATCCCGAAGGCCAGTACTGATTTGGTGAAACCCCATGAACTTAGTTTCACCCTGTCAGCCTTGGTTTTGACTCTTACCACACGGGCTGCTTGTGTGTTTGGAGCCTTTTCTTCAGGTGTCAGTCTGCTCAGTCTGCTCTCCACTGAACTCTTTCGTACAGATTAGGATTCACTTCCAACTGCTTTAGCAGTGCTGGTGGGTATTTCCATAATTCTGTTTCTTTCTTTTGCATAGTTGGATTTGTGTACACGGAGGCTGAGCAGCCTTATCAGTGATGGTAAAAACAGCACAGTAGTAAATCGAGGTGAACATTCTGAGTGTTCATGCGAGACACTCTACAGCGCATTTACCCGCATGATCTCATTTCATCTTAGTCATGCTCATGAAAGGTAGGTGCTATTGCCTCACCTGGTTTACGAATAGGGAAGTAAATTCCTGAACTTTGGGAACTTGTCATGGGGCACCCAGTGATGTGCTAACCAAGGCCAGGTGGACTCTGGAGCCCTGTGCTGCTGGGACCTCACAGGGGACATTTGTCAAAAATCTGCTTCCCTAATTCATTTCAGAAGGCAGCTCCATTCCATCCCAGTGGTTTGGCACATGCAGTTGGTTGACAAACATACCTTCATTCTCTGTCTGTGGAAACCACCCCTTTGTTTCCAGAACTCATCCTTGCCTACTCTCTGTGAGCTGCGCTCTTGGATTTTCCTCAGTCTGGTTTTAGAGCAAAAACCAGCTCTCCCTCCACTGTTCCCCCATGACTATTCCATCTTTCCCTGATTGGCCACCTATTTTTTTAAATTGAGATATGAGTCGTATACCATAAAACCTACCATTTTAAAGTGTAAGATTGACTGGGTTTTAGTGTATTCGCTACTGTCTAATTCAAGAACATTTTCATTACCGTGTAAGGAAAACCCTTACCGGTTAGCTATTGTGGATATTCAGTAGCCACGGAATCTTATAATATGTAGCCTTTTGTGACTGACTTCCCTCACTTTGTATGTTTACAGCGTTCATCCTTGTGTAGCTTGTATCATGGCTGAGTAATAGCTGTCAAATGGCTGGACCATACTTTATCCATTCATCAGTTAGGGGAACATTTGTTACCCATTCAAAAGTTAATACTTTTGAGATATTGTAATGACATTGCTGTAAGCATTTGTATAAAAATTGCCATTCTTTTTGGGAGATATGTCTAAGAGTAGAATTGCTGAGTCATATGGTAACACATGTTTGACTTTTTGAGGAACTGTCAAGCTTTTCCACAAAGGCTCCATCACTTAACATTTCTACCAGCAGCGCATGAGAATTCTAATTTCTCTGTCTTTGCCAATGTTTGTTATTCTCTGTCTTATTGTAGTCATTCTAGCGGTGTAAACTGGTGTCTCTTTTGTGGTTTTGATTTGCATTCACTGCTGCTCATGATGTTGGCATCCTCCCTTGTAGTTATCCGCTATGCCTGTGTCTTTGGAGTAACATCTGTTCAAATCTGGGGCCTCCCCGGTGGTGCAGCAGTTGAGCGCTGCGCTGTGGAGATGTCGGCAGCGGCGACGCGAGTTCGACGCCCGGCCGGAGAGAATCCCACATGGTGGGGCAGACCTCTCCTGCCTCGCCCGCTGCTCCCCTCAGCAGTGTA
>PVIJ01014452.1:6218-40799 GCA_004024925.1 Scalopus aquaticus | reverse complement strand
AGTGGGGGGGAGGGGGGGGAGGAAGGAGCCGGAGGGAGGGAAGGGAAAGGGCACAAAATGGAATAGAAAAGAACACAAGGGACCATGGAGATGGATCACGGGTGAATTGGTGGTGGGCTACCCAAGGGGAATGCAAAATGTAAAAGACATAAATAACAACAACAACAAAAAAAACCTTCCCACTGCTGTCATAGAACCCTTTAATATCTTCCTTTTGGGCGCATATACTATAATAATTACCTGTCACTATGAGATTCCAACACTAGGTTATAAAGAGCCAGGGTTGCTGTCATTTTTGTACCCTCAGTCCCTAGCATAGCATCGATACATAGTGGGTGCTCAGTATGTATTGAATATGAAAGCAAACAACATGCTTTTGCCTATTTTCACACTTAGGTTCTCATATTGCTAACTAACACTAGTATGTGCATAACTACCAATTCTTCTCTATGGCTCTGAACTTGTTTTAGAAATATCTTTATAGAGCTATATTACTGACAACATACCACCCATATTCAAAGTTTATGGCTTGATATTTTACATTTATAAACTCATGAATCTTCACCATAATCAAGTATTTAACCTACTCACACGTTTAGTGAATATCACCCCCAAAGTTTCCTTGTATCCCTTTGTAACTATTCCCTTCTTGCTGTGCTTGTTCATGGCTCTTCACCAGTCAACTACTGATCTGCTTTTTGTAACTATAAATTATATTAGTTTGTATTTTCTGTGATACACACAAACCCACAAAGAGGTAACAAACACTTACATAGTGTAAAGTTAATGCCATATAAAATAGCATTAATATACCAGATACCTTAAGATAAGTCTACTGAAGGGTATGTAATACCTTGTGGAAACTACTGTAAATCAAACAGACTCTACTTTTAACAACACTGCATCTCTAACTGCCAAGCTGAAAATTCTGGGTGAATTGCTGAGTGCAGCAATTCCCTGTTTTCTCCTTTCTGTGACTGTGAAACAGGCAACCATCTGCTGATTGTTACTAAAGACCCCACCCTGCAGTCTTCTGCCTGAAGACCACTGCCAACCAATTGTAAGAAGACAAAGGAACTCAAATTTCAAAACAAGTTACCCAAATTCAGACCACTTCCGTTCGTTGACCACTGAAAAATTCCTTACGCCTTGCCCTTGCTGGAACACACCTTGGGTGGCTGCCGTTTGGTGGATCATGATCATGATACCTTTTCTCAAATCATTACTTTCTTGCTTATAGCCTGTATGTTTCTTGGTGGATAACCTCTACAGCACAACCTATAAAACACTGCTATGTGATATTAAGGACCACTTAAATAAAAGGAGAGATGGGTAATATTAGTGGATTGCATGACTCAATGTTAAGGTGTCAGTTTCCCCCAAATATATTGCTCTAAGTACAATTAATGTATCAGGAAGCTTTTTGAAATTGACAAGTTCATCCTAAAAGTTGTGAATGGAAAAAATAGATTTTATAAAATTACAGTAATATAAAGGACTTAGAATAGTCAAGGCAGTCTTGAACAGTTACAGGACTTTGAGACATACTATAAAGCTACATTAATTAAGACAATTGTTACTGGTACAAGATTGGACAAACAGACCAGTGAAATGAAAAGCTAGAAACATATCCATGAATAAAACGGTCATCTATTAATACTTCACAACAGTGCCATTAGAATTTAGTGGGGGAAATGACAAATGAGTCTTTTCAAGAAGTAGGGCTGGGCCAGTGAGATATACATACTAGAGGCAGGGGAGGTGAGCACTGATCCCAACCTCATAGTGATAGGGACTAGGAAAGGGGGGATCGGGTAGGTAGACTAAGAAATCTCTACACACACATTGGGGCCTGTCTACTCTGAGTTCATTTTCCAGCCCAAGGACACATCTGGAGGAGTGCAGGGAGCCAGTGCTATCAGATGACCAGACTCAGCACACTGGGGCATGCTTGAGAGCAGGTGTCAAGGTGTCCAGGAGAGTGATAAGGAGCTCTGGGGGCTGGACATCATAAGCTCCTGGCAGCAGTGAAGGCCTGCTTACTGCTGAACTGTCTTTGTTCGACTCACTATAAAAATCCAGCTTAAAATGTTGAAGCTGTTTCTTTAGGGTGTTAACCCCCCATCTTCTAGATTGCTGGCTATCTGACTAATACGCACCTTAAAGAATCAATTCTTGTTTCTATTTTATTGGCGTTTAGTGGTGACAAGTGGCCTGAACTCCAAACTTCCAGTTACAACAGCTGTAAACAAGATTTAATTTGTTACAGATAACAGACCTAAACCTGAGAGGTAACGTAATAAGACATTCTCAAACTCATTTTGACTTCAAAAATTTGTTTTACCTTCTCCATCTGACAATGAGGGACCTATTTAAGAGTGTCACTTTGGCCCATAATACAGCAGTTGTGTCCAACAATTATTTTTCCACAGCACAGAATATTTTTTAAAAGGAAATTTGTTATTGCCTTATTTTTTTATTAAAAGTCCTACAATAAGTTAGCACCATTCTGACAATAACAGCACACCACACGTATCCCTTCATGACCAAACATTTACCTACCTCTGCGGCAAGTCTACTTCTCCTTAACATGAATTTGGGTCCTACCAATTTTAAAGTACACATTTTCTAACACATTTGCTATTCTATTTGTTTTTCCATTTCCTTCATCTAATAATTCTAATCCAACTTTCAAGGCTGAGCCTCATGTATCATAACTTTGAGGAATCCATCACTATATTCATAAGTGTCCCTCCTTGCTATCACTTCTCACTACATACCTTTTGCTTAACATTTAGTAGTCGTTTAAGCAGCTCCTTAAGGAATTAAGATCTTCGGCTCCTCAGTTTATATTTTGCATGCAGTTAATACTCAAATTCAGTTACCTGGTTACTGATTGAACCACTCACTACCACGCCCTTCAGCACTCCTCACCCGGGTCCCAAGAAACTTGCTGATAGTTCTATCTGACTTGCATGGGCCAAAGGGCAGTGAGCGAGGGCCTAGCTGGTAACGCTGGAAAGCAAAGTGGCACTGAGATAGTTATAGGCTACCTTCCTCCCTTAATGACTTCGGGTGGACTAGGTTCTTCTCAAGAGATTAAGAAACATAGGAAGAAAAGCTGGACTTGGGGAATTCCGGAGAATGGAACATTACACCCACACGGAACCAAAATGCTTCCTCTTGTCTAGCCTCCGCAGGGGCAGTACGACTTCCCGCGAGTCCTAGTCCGTTAGGGTTCCCAGCGCAAAGATCCTGGGATAGACCGAGCGCCAGCCGGAACTCTACTCCAAGAAAAGAGCACGTAGCTGCGAATGACGTCACGGTTTACAAAAGGCTACACTGCCTCGGGTAGCCATGATTAAGAACTGCAGCTCGTGTTATTAACGCCCTCAAACGCCACCTTTCCTGAGGGAGGACAGTACGTGACAAAAGTGCTTTTAAGCTACTACCCCTGAAGGCTCCGTTAAAGTGCGGGGGCTTAGTGGAAGAGAGGCGAACAGGCAAAGTCGGGGCATTCGTAACCATGGTCGCGAAGGGCGGGGACTACGCGCTCTGGTCACGGGACCCGCGGCTGGTGGGGAAATCGGTCCTCCACGGTCCCAGCGCGCCCTGCGCCCGCGTCTCATCGCCCCTCCCCGCGCGGCACGCTGCGTAGCTGCTCGTTGGCTTCACGGACGGAAGCTCGGTTGGTGTTTCTCCAGAAGTTTCCCCCTTGGGCGGCGGCGGAGCTTGTAACCTCGGTTGTAGCAACTCCAGCAGCAACGACACGAACTGTGAGGGATGGCGGCCGCCGCAGCAGGGTCTGCAACAACCCAGAGGTATGTGTTTTTTCTTCTTGCTATTCTGTTTCTCCCCGTTTATTCGTTAGCGATCTCTGCTTAATTCGTTGTTTCCCTGGCAGATTTTTCCGGAGTTTCTCAGATGCTTTGATCGAAGAGGACCCGCAGGCGGCGTTAGAGGTGAGAGTGCCGTTCTCAGCCTCCCCTTCTCTTCTCTGGGGTACGCGGCCGAGACGGGTTCTGGCCGACCCTGCCTCCTGCCAGCACTGCTCTCCTGGGACCCGAGCTGCTGATTTTACTTTGATTGAGCCCCTAATATTGACAATCTCTGCTCCTCCTTTCTCTGTCCCATAGTTACTCTAGACCCCTGTTCTTGCTTCTCACTCCTAGACCGTTTCTGCATCCTCGCTGGATAGAGAAACAGAAAAACCGTTTTTACTTCTTGGGGGATATAGTTGACATTTGTACTTGTCCTGAAAGGATTTTATTTAGTGGCATTTGTTACTGGGAGAAAAGTGGAATCTAGGATTGAATAGGTAATTAGGTTTTTCATTTGGCAATCATCATCTCCATTGATAATCAGCGGCGAAGAATTGCTATTCTTATGTATCAGCACTGTGCTCCAGTGTCTGTAGGAACTCAGATTACTGGAACAAACGCCTTTTCCTGTGTGTCCCTGAAAATTCCCAGATGTCCTGTCACTCTTCGTTATTTATTCATTAAAACATTTTGCTGTGTTCAAGGCACTGATGGTTGTGGATTAAGATATTACTTGTACGTTTAACTGACGAATAAAGCACTTTGTGTTTGTGTGCAGTGAAAGACAAAGCCTGTAAAACATAAAGGAGAATAGAGTAGCAAGAATTAAATTATAATTAAAAGAATTAAGAGAACCCAACCTAAAGATACTTGATGCAGCAGATCACAAAATTTAGTGAGAAGTTTCTTGCTCCGAAGCATGGAAGAGAGGAAACTGTTCCCTTGTTACAGTCAAACAAATAGAAAGTTAGCAATTTGAGGCAAGAGAACCTTCTTCCTAGCTATGACTTCTACAAGAAACTTGCCACATGGGTAAAAGGATTTCTGTAAAGAATGACCTTTGAGCAGAAACTTGAGGAAATGGGGGACTAAGCTCATAGGCCTTGGGAAAAGAGCAGTCCAGGTAAGAAGAGCCAATGCAAAACCCTGAGGTGGGAATAAAGTTGACCTCTGCAATGAGCAGCAGAAAGACCCATTTGACTGAAGGGATAAAAGGTAAGAGATGGTGGGTGGAGAGGGGGAGGAACCATACACTTGGTCCATTAGACCCTTTTGTTCAGATTACAGTTCTTGGACCTGGATAATGAAAGCCTTCAAATAAAATGCTGTCTTGTTTCATAGGCTTGTTACCATTATTAGATTAGAATAATGTTACAGGAGGCAATGAGACTTTTTCCCCACAGGTCCTTATGTTATCTGAACAATTGTTTATTTTCAGAATCTACATTTATTATGATCCTCTTAGGCCTAGTCCCGTCTTTGGAAATTCAGTGTATATAAAAATTATTTTTAAAGCTTATTAATTAATGAATTTCACATTCCGTCTTGCTTATTTTGCTTTTTATTTTTTTTCTTGCAGTATATATGTGTGTGTGTGTGTGTGTGTGTGTGTGTGTGTGTGTGTGTGTGTATAAAAGTAACACAAATCTTAAGTCTGTAAGTAATTAAATTGTAGATTTATGTATGTGTGTACCACCCAGGTCAAAATACAGAATGCTTCCATCCTCAAGGCTCCCACTTGCTTCTTCCCAGTCAGTATTTTACTGTACCCAAGACGTAACTGCTATTCTGACCTGCATCATCACCAGTTTTGCTAGTTCTTGCGCTTTATATAAACAGACATACAGTAGGTACCCAGTTCAGTATAGGTACTCTCTTTTGCTTTAAACAGATGAAATCCGTCCATATTGTATGAAATAGTTCTTTTTCATTCTTGCATAGCATTCCTTTGTAGTAATGCTATGATTTATTCAACAGTGCACATATGGGTTATTTCCTGTTACTAGTTAGTACGAATAAAACCACTGGAAGTTTTTTTGTACATGTATTTTGGTGAATACATGCACTCCTGTGTTTTTAAGGTTTATACATGGGAGTGAAATTGCATTAGAGTAGCATGTGATTAGCTTTAGTACTTTGGTTCTTAAATATGTGGCTCTTGGACTAGCAGTATCACCTGGGAAATCATTAGAAAAGCAGATTCCTCTTTTCAGTCCAATTTCTGCACTGGCAAAATGTAGCTCCCCTGTCCCCCTGTGACTCTGTAGGTGTTTCTTTTCACCAACCTTTTCTATTTGCAAAACAGGAGCAGCAGCTCTTCTACCCACCTGTGACTGTACAGGGGTCTTTTTCTTTCTCCTTTTCCTAATAAACATGTCCTTTTAAAATGTTTTAAAGAAGAAAACATTCTCAAACCCCACAGCAGATTTACTGAATATCTTTACAGATCCTGTAGAGTACTTCTTACTCTTTCCTTTTACAGAAGAAAACTGAGATGCAGAGAAATCCAAGTGGTCATTCATAGAGATGTATACAGCCAGTTAGAGGCAAAATGGGGCTTTGGGACACATGTTTCTTTATTCTCAGTCTTGTGCTGTAGAGTGGTGGTTCTCAAAAGTGTGGTCTACACACCAGTTGTAGCAGCATCACCTGGGAACTTCTTAGAAATACCAATGATCAGATCCTACCACAGATCTGAATCAAATCTAGGGTGGGGAGGATGGTCATGATAAGAAACAGCTGTATTAATTTAAAACTTGAAATAATTTCACAAGGATGACTAGGTAAATGTTAATTACTATTAACCTTTGGGGAAAGTGAGTATCTCCCTAGGTTTTCCTAAGGGCTAGTTAAACAGTTTTGAAATTCAAATCACCTGGTGTTACGTCTGTTAAAATGTTACATTTTTATATAAGACGGCCTTAATTAGTAATAAAGGGGAAATGTTTGTCTCAAGAAAGCTGATCCATATTTTTCATTCAGGAAACAATGTCCGTTAGTGGTGATTGCTATATTAGGAGCCAGTGGTTATGCATGAAGACTGCAGTGAGGAGGTTTGCAATCTAGTGGGGAGAAATCAACGGCTCATTAAAATATAAGTACTTTAGTGGAGTCTTTTTCAAGTATACTAAGAGCATAGTAGTAGAGGCCAGCTAGGAAAGTAAAAAAATACAACTTTATACAGTAAATTTCAGTTCAGTACATAGAGAAAATGTGGATTGTGAGAATTTTGAAGCCCAGTATGAATAGTGCTTGAGAGCACAGATTTTGAAGTCCTACTACTTGTTTCAGGATAAGAAAACCTCAGAAAAATTCTATAAAATCAGAAAAATTTCTGTTACACTGGCTCAGACTTCTGGTTTTAAAATGAGACGAAAGAAGACCTGTATATAAAGATTTATTATGAAGAAAAGTAAGGTACATGGTGATGCTCTTGAGGTGGTCATCTGTAGCTTCTTTGCTCCCTAGGTCGTAGCACAGTGTTATTCTGTTACTTGAATGTGTCAAGCTCCATCCTAGTGGAGTGCCTTTGGACTTGCAGTCCCTTTTGTCTGAAATGTATTTTCTTTACCTAACTCTTACTTTGTAGTTGCTCATCACTTTAGGTTTCAGCTGAAATCTCACCTCAGAAGCTGTCTTTTCTCTGATGTTCTTTATCTAAATTGGATTTCAGTGTAAGCTTCAAGAGGTCAGGGCTGTTGTTTACTGTGTTCTTGGCGTAGTGCTGGGGACGTGGTAAAGGACCTCTACCATCATTTTTTTTTTTTAAGATTTATTTATTTATGTATACAAGCTGGGGTACAGGCCAGAGGCATGGGGGGCGAGAGGGTTCACCAGAGACAGAGTGGGGAGCAGAACAAGCAGATTGACGGAAATACACTGCTGAGGGGAGCAGCGGGCGAGGCAGGAGAGGTCTGCTGTGCTATGTGGGAATCTCCCCGGCTGGGCGTTGAACTCGCATCGCCGCTGCTGACAGCTCCACAGTGCAGCACCTAACTGCTGCGCCACCAGGGAGGCTCCCTCTACCGTCATTCCTGCAACAACTCTGAGGTGGGTATTTGTGTTTTATTAGTAAGGAAATGGAGGCTAAAGAGATTAACTTGTTTAACATCATGTTGTTTAGAAGTGACTAGTCTTGGTATTTTAGGCATCAAGGCCAAGCTCTGGAGGAGAGGAGTAGGACTGGGGATTGTGATATAGTGAAAGATTTGGTGGCTTTCAAGTAGCTGACTAGGGGTAGTTTGCTTTCTTAAGAGTGTAACTTGTTAGTATAAACTGCAGTGGTATCAGTTCTGCATGGTGTTTTTTCTCCAGCAGTGCTAGGCAGTTTAGGAAGAGAGGTTGGATGATATTTATCCTTAATTCAGGATTAACTGTGGCAGGAAAAAAAACTGGAATCTAATTGAGATACTCAACAAAAGGCCTTCAGATATTAGGTCAGAATGAGTAGTCTACTTTTGCTTTTACCCTTAATAACACGTTACCTTAGTAAAAAACATTTTAAAAAGAGCCTAAAACTTGAAAGTCTTGAAAATTTGGTTTCTACTATTCAAGTCTTAAACAGTTTTTATGCCTTGAAAACGATTTTTTCCTCTTATTCTGGGTTATCACAGTACTTCATCAGCATTGTCAAGTTACAATATAATGTTTTACACTTTACCAGATTTTTTTTTTTTTTAAAGAACTTGAAATCCTAAATTGATTGACTACAGCATAGCTTGCTTCAGTAAGAATATCTTTGGACAGATTTACACTATGTTCCCCATAGGTCTGCATTTACCAGTAGCTTTTGCCACTGTGGCGCTGAATCCTTTCCTTTTGAGCTACCGCCCTGTAGCCAGCAGCTGTTGTCACAGAAACAGAATGCTCAAAACATGCCACAAGTCAGGTGTAGGTAAGACAACCACAGATCATTACTTCACCTTTTTTATCCTTTATTATGCTGCTACTGCTTGTGCAAAATAAATACTGTGTTTTTATTCATGACATTTAAGTTTCTATGTCAGAATGTTCAGTTTGTGTTTAGTAGTTCTTTTGCAGCTTTTTAAAATAAGAATGTAATGAGTTAGTTGCTTAGTTTCACTGAATCATAACTGCAACCAACAATTGTTTCATGTTTTTAAAGGTTATTTGCAAGTTGGTTGTTTGAAATTAAGAAGTTTTTATCTGACATCTGAATAAAGAACTATTAATTTGATTTATCCACGCACCCTAAGTGTGTGGCCTATGTTAAATAATGTGTTTAAAAATCCTATTTGGGGTTGATAATATATATATTAACAATCTGTAATCTATATCAGTTTTTTTTTTTAATACCACGATATGCCATTTTCTTGCTGAAAGGCTAGAAATTTGGTCTGAAGATATACTTTGAGTATTTAGGTAAGAAGCTATCAGCGAGCCTCCCCAGTGGCACAGCAGTTAGGTGCTGCGCTGTGGAGCTGTCGGCAGCGGCAACGCGAGTTCGACCCCCGGCCCGGGAGATTCCCATATGGTGCAGCAGACCTCTACTGTCTCGCCCGCTGCTCCTCTCAGCAGTGTATTTCCGTCAGTCTGCCTGTTCTGCTTCCCACTCTGTCTCTGGTGAATCCTCTCGCCACCCCACACCTCTGGTCTGTACCCCAGCTTGTATTCATAAATAAATAAATCTTAAAAAATAAAAAAAGAAGCCATCAGCTGTTCTCAAGATTCTTTGAAAGTTTACTGCAAGGTGGTGTTACTTAACTTGGGAATTTCAAAGTATTAGAAAAGATATTAATACAAATTTCAGATGGCATGTGAAAGAAACATGGAGTAAAGAAACATTCGTAATCTGATTTGGAATGTGATCTGAATTTGAATCCTATCTCTTGCCTGGTCTTGTTATTAAGTAAGGAGTAAGGGGATAGATTTTTTTTTTCTTTTTTGTGCACGTCTCGGGGAAGGATATTCTAGGGAGGATCAAGTGTAGAAAACTGAAGTGTTTGAAGAACAGCAAAGAGGCCACTGTGGCTAGAGTAGTAGAACAAACAGAAGAGTAGTAACAGGAAATCAGAGAGATAGCAGGGATTCATATAAAAATCGGCCTTGTAGGGCCTCCCCAGTGGCGCAGCGGTTAAGCGCTGCGCTGCGGAGCTGTTGGCAGCGGCGACGCGAGTTCGACGCCCGGCCGGGGAGAATCCCACATGGCATGGCAGACCTCTCCTGCCTTGCCCGCTGCTCCCCTCAGCAGTGTGTTTCCATTTATCTGCCTGTTCTGCTCCCCACTCTGTCTCTGGTGAGCCCTCTCGCCACCCCATGCCTCTGGACTGTACCCCAGCTTGTATGCATAAAAAATAAATCTTAAAAAAAAAAAATCAGCCTTGTAGATCATTAGAAGGACTTGGACTTTTGCCCTGAGTCAGCTGGAAAGGCTTTGAAGAGTTTTGAGCAGAGACATAGTAGTAAGATCTGATTTTTATTACTGCTTGGTTGAGGGTGATGGAGTAAAGATGGTTAAAAAGTGGTTTGGATGTTAGATATGTTGAATCGTAGGCAGATGATTAACAAATACAATATAGTACATTGCTTTTTGAGACTCATGTTACTAGATTAAAGCAAAGTCATCAACACATGTGACTATTGAGATAATTTTACCTTTCATGAAAAGTACCAAATCCATAAGGTGTGTGAATACTGGGTAGAGAATCAAAGTGTTTCTGTTTGCCTACAATTGTCCTGCCCTCACTGATTGTGCTCTGTCTTCTTGCATCATTATTTTTCCAGCCACCACCACTCACTTTGACTGCCCAGGGTGGCAAAAGTTTTAATCTCTTTAATGTTAACTCCTGAACAATTAATTGTAGCTATCTATGAGATCTGGGTTTTCAACAGAATATAATTTCTTAGGGTGTTCTGCTATTGACAGAATGAGAGAGGGGGGCCAGGTAAGCTTGATTGTATATTTATTGATTCTGCTAACCTTCCTAAGCTCTAGATTTTACTCCCCCTTTTTTTTTATTGGGCAGCTTTATATTTTCTAGGCATCTCAAATTCTACATGATCTTTGAGCCTTTTCCAAATTAGGAGAAAATCTGTGATGCTCAATGTATATCAACTAAGCTCTTCAGAATAAACGAGGTGATAATTACCATTTATTCAGTTCCTACTATAAGCCAGGAACTGTTAAGTGCTTTACAGAGACAATATATTAGATTGTGTGCTTTTGGAGGGAGAGAGGAGAGGAAGGGAAGAAACTGATCCTTTTGCAAAGAAAAGTTCCAAGTTTAATCCCAGTTATCTTTTCTCCAAATAGCTTATGAATGTTTATTTGATTAAAAATTATATTTAATTAAGATGTAGTAGCTTTTGAAAAACACTGACACTCAAAATGCTTGTATTTTGTAGGAGCTGACTAAGGCTTTGGAACAGAAACCAGATGAAGCACAGTATTTCTGTCAAAGAGCTTATTGTCACATTCTTCTTGGGAATTACTGTGGTAACTTTTCTTACAAAATATATTGTTTCTTCTTTGTAATTACTTATACATTTTGCCGAAGATGTAGTGAATCAAATAAAATAGAGACCAGTTTTGAAGATTTTAAAATTGATCTTTTATACAAAGTAAAGTAGCTGAAATGAGATAAGCATGATAGGCAACACCCATGTAAATTTTATGGGTGTGTATTCAGTGAGTAGAGAATTGATACAGATTTCATTCATGGTTATCGGGCATGTTATTGAAGACAGACATCACATTTACTGTTTCACAGAGTATTTAAATGAAATACTCTTGTTTGCATTTTTTATTGAAAAATATATTTTTATTATTGTATGACTTTAATTGTTTTGGATAGAGAATCTTGGTAAGGGAAAATTAAATATCTTGAGTCAAATTACATAATGAAAAAAAAATCACATGAACTCTGTCACACAGCTTTATTCATTGGCTAAAGAACTTTAAGAAGGCTAATAAGAGGTATGAGGGTAATGTTTCTTTGAATTATATCTTGGGCTAGCTTTTTCTATTTTAAAACTATTTGTATAGTCCAACTTGAAGCCTTAAAAATCTAAGACTGAAATTTTTTTTCAGTAATTGTTAGACTCCATAAATGACTGATTAAACGTTTTTTTTTTTCATTTCAGATGCTATTGATGATGCAAAGAAATCTCTTGAACTTAATCCAAATAATTCCACTGCTATGCTGAGGAAAGGGTATGCAGTAACAACTCTTCTTGTTGAGTGTGTCCTACAGATATTAGATACTTAGTTTGTGAAATGAATTGATTGTAAATTCTACATAATTCTATTTTTTACATTTTATATCTGAAATAGGGGTCAGTTTTAAATAATAACTTCTACTTCTGTTGTATTTACTGCAATATGTGACAGGAGCTCTATAGTTACTGTGCTTTAAAATAGTGATAATTTACGTAACTGCAAAATATAGATGGCATTGATGGATTTCACATCCCTTTTTTGTTTATCATTTGGGATTTCCTACATTTAGCTGACTAGAGAACATCCTGTTCCTCAGCCAAGTTGGATAGGCTGCCTTTAATGCTAGGAAAACACTGTCTCTGTATTTTATATCCCATCTGGTTTCTCTTGTATAACCCACTCTTAGACTTCAGTAAGTGTGACTTTATTCTTTACTCAGAAACTTGTTTAATTCCTTAATGTAAGTATATTTTGGAATAAGCAAGTATATGTAGTTAAAATCAAGAAATTACTTCTGAAATGAGTTGCAAAATTGGATTTTAATGCAAATTATACCAATTGTCATAGTAGAATATTTTAAATAATCTTTGGTTTTTAACATATACTTAAAATCTTGTAACAATAGAGATTATTTGGGATTTTTTTTTTAAAGACTAGTTTTCATGATCTCATCTGTATGTGGTATTTGTTTTTAATGCTCTCATGCAGGATATGTGAATACCATGAAAAAAACTATGTTGCTGCTCTAGAAACTTTTACAGAAGGGCAGAAGTTAAATAGTAAGTGTTAGAATTATATTAATAAATTTGTTGCTTCTGTGTCTTTAAATACCATAGCTAAATTTATTGTAATCTCAGGTTAATTGTAAAAAACCCAACACCTTTTTTTCTATTCTTTTTTTTTTAATATATTTTTATTGTTATTTATGTCTTTTACATTTTGTATTCCCCTTGGGTAGCCCACCACCAATTCACCCGTGATCCATCTCCATGGTCCCTTGTGTTCTTTTCTATTCCATTTTGTGCGCTTTTCTTTCCCTCCCTCCCCCTCCCCCCCGCCCCACGCTGATTGTCTCTCTCCTATTTGGTTTCCTTATAGTCCTGTTATAAGTGAAACCTTAATGACATTTTGTGTTGATTACAAAATTTGAATTTACTTAAAAATTAAATTGACCTTTCTTTAGCATTCAAATTACAAGTAAACTTTTACCATTGGAAGCTAAAAACTATATATCAACACTCAGTGTGCTTCTGCTAATTAGTCTGGCATTATTTTTTTCAAATGAACAAGTGAAAGTCTAATTTGTTCTTGTGTTCAGAATGCTGAGATAGAAAAATTTTTTTTTTTTTTTTGAGAAGTGAAATGTTAGTTTGGATAATTGTGATAGGGTCCAGAAGAACCATGGGGCTTTTAAGTATTGTGAGTTTTTACTGTCATCTTTTTCAGAGCAGTATAGATGTCTAGGTATATATATACATAAATTATAAGAGCCAAGAATCAGAAAGTGCAAAATGCTAAAAGAGCTTATAAGTAATCTCATAGATAATTATAGACTTTTATAATCCTAATTGTTTACTATCATTTTCTAATCTTCACCTTATGGCAGAGTGTTATTAGAGTACTCTAAAGTAATGGTTTCTAACAACTGGGGATGATTTCACTCCCTGGGGACATTTGGCAATGTCTAAATATACTTTTGATTACTATAATGCATTGGGGAATGTTCTACTGACACCTAGTTAGTAGTTAGTAGAGGCCAGGAATGCTGCTAAATATATACAGTACACAGGACATTTCCCCACAGCTGGATCAAATGTCACTACTACTACTGAGTAGTGTTGAGGTTGACAACCTCTGCTCTAAAGTACTGTATAACTATATTTTTATATTTTAAAATATTCTTTACTGTGCTTTGAATACTTTCCTGTTGTATACCTATTTGAGAAGAGACATTAGGCCCACCTTTACAAATGGAATCTACAAATTAAGAAAGAAGATATTTAGGAAATAGGAGTTATCTCCAAACTTGATTATCGCAAGTATAATATATGAGCAATGTGAATCTTCAGTTAGCAAACCAATATATTTGCACTCATAGCAAATTCTAAGAGAATCCCTGTATCTAGAGTTTTGATACATATTTGAAAACCCTAAAGAGATGTTAATCATTCTGTCTCCTAGATTTCTAAGCCCTATTCCTTATCTTTTTAAAACAAGAGTGTTGCTATTAGAATTTATTGCCTACATTTCTTCCTTGAGTAATACCTTATTATACCACTGACTTTTATCCGGGAACTATTTCAGATGTGGCTTAGAAGATGATATCTGCTCTTAGGTAAAATTGCTATTGAGGATTTTATTTAAAGGCGATATGTCTTTTAATTTAATTTCAGGAAAAATCCATGTCAGACTGTTAGAGTTCCATTTTTATCAAATGGTAAAAAAAAACATAAATCAAAATATTACCATTTTTCTCCTTTGCATGGTAGGAAACTTAGTTTTCAATTTATGATTAACTGATTTGAGTAATAGGTTATTCAAGTCTAGGCTTTTTGTAATTGTTCTCTGCTGTGGCCGTGTGCATGCATGTTTGTGCTTGTGTGTATAGCTGAAATTCATTATTTTTTTTAAAGATTGACTTATGCATATAAGCTGGGATACAGGTCAGAGGTATGGGGCAGTGAGAGGTTCACCAGAGACAGAGTGGGGAGCAGAACAGCCAGATCAATGGAAATACATAGCTGAGGGAAGCAGCCGGTGAGGCAGGAGAGGTCTGCTGCGCCATGTGGGAATCTCCCCAGCTAGGTGTCAAACCTGCGTTGCCGCTGCTGACAGCTCCACAGCGCAGCACTTAACTGCTGCACCACCAGGGAGTCCCTATAGTTGAATTTCATTTATATGTAGTGAATTAAAAAATTTCATACTAAGATTTTTGCTCTTTTCTCAAT
Organism: Scalopus aquaticus; assembly: GCA_004024925.1. NCBI lineage: Eukaryota > Metazoa > Chordata > Mammalia > Eulipotyphla > Talpidae > Scalopus > Scalopus aquaticus. The sequence continues at coordinate 25,851 of PVIJ01014452.1, read as the reverse complement.
ATACTCTTTCCTTGAAATTAGCTTGCATCAATAAACTTTTATTAGAGCATTTCTAATAATCTTTCTTAATATTTTATTAAAGCCTTAGATATTATTGTTTTGAGTATTATTAATTTCCTTCTGTAATTTTTACATTGTTATCTGTTGATAAATATAGTTCATATAGTGAACTGTAGTTCACTGACTGCTATGAAACTTGGAGATATAAAACTCCATGAAGCTTCTTGTTGATAGGAAAACCGTGGTAACAAGTAAAGCCAGTGAGAGAATAGTAGACAGAATGCTAGGTAGCTGCTTTGGAGAATAAACAGCCTGGGAGAGACTTCTGGACCTCAACTGAGATGTTGATTACTAGGTCTCCACTACAGCCTGTTTGATGGCATATTGCCCATCTGATTCAGACCTAATTTGTTGTTTGAGAGGAAGCTATTCTAAGGGAAGGGTTAGGGGAAATGTAGATTGTATCTGGGAACCAGTAAGGTGGACTGTCAGTAAAAAAATTTTTTTTTTTGATCAGCATTCTTCAGGATGAATAACTAAATGTTAAACCTATCGCTATATTTAGGGCAATAACATTAGGGTTGCTATAAGCTCTCTTAAGACAGTTATTTTTGTCTTTTTAATTCACTACTGAATCCTCAGTGCCTAGAACTAGAACGGTGTTTGAATTTTAGTAAGTTTTCAGTAAGTATTTGTTGAACAAACTTAGATTGGCAGATGAGTGATATAGTCAGTTTGTTCTTTCTAGGTGCAGATGCTGGTTTCATTGTCTGGATTAAAAGATGTCAAGAAGCTCAGAATGGTAAATATATCAGTTTCTCATGGTCTTTGAATTTTTTTAAAAAGTAAATGTTTGACATTTTTTGATTTAAACCAATTTTTTTTTTTTTTTTTTTACTATAACGTGACTTTTTGTAGTACATGTTCCCTTAGGGGTTTCCAAAGGTATTTTGATTTTTGCCTAGTTTGTAATATGGAAAGGGAGATTTGATGAATTTGTTTTACCATAGTATTATTGGTAAGAAGTTGCTCAGATGCAAAATTACCAGGATGCAAAATTCAGTCACTTTCCTTTATTTGGAGTGTATGGAACGTGGTTTGCTTAATCAGTATGTTTGTGCCATACAGGGCACATATGTAACTTTGTCTGTAAATTTCCTGATAACTGAAAATACTTAAAACACTTCCTTTCGTGTTTTTAATAGGATCACAAGATGAGGTGGTAAGTCCAAAATTTTTGTCCTTCTTCTTGTTAATTATGTTACTGTAGTATAAATAAGACTTGAAATGACCTCTCTCAGTTTAATATTAAGCAGTTCCATTTAAATACTTTGATCCTTTAGTAAATTTCATAAAAATTATTGTTATTTTTTAATGCATTATTCAAATTGATTTGGTATGTTTAGTGTAGTTGGGATGATAATTTCTTTTTTGCTGAAAAGTCATTACTTCTACGTTAAATAGTTGCTGCCTTAAGAAGCAATTGTAAGACTGCTAAGACACAACAGTTAACGAAATTTTGAAAATGTTTATCTAAATCAGTGTTATATTTGTTTTGGACATCAAGATTTCCAAGTCTTTTCCAGTTACTAAATATTATGATAGAATTGGAGAGAGATGTTTAGTCAAATAATATGACTAGGTGTCAGAAGATGTATGTATAGTTTAACTTTCTTTGTGGACAACTTAACCTTTCTGAATCACTCTCTTCATCTCAAAAGAAAGATTTACATCTCTGTCTTCCAGAATTGCATTGTAACATCAAGAAAGTAATTTATTTTCTGAGCTTTCTACATGTGTAAACTGAACTTATTATAGCTAATCTACTTTAGGCAGTTGGGTTGTGAGCATTAGTGAAGGTATATGTGCATATGTAGTGACTGGGATTTTGAACATAGCAAAAAATGAGCTCTATCTGACCATTATACCTCTAGACTCATTCATATTCCTGGGGGTGATAGGTGGAAAATAGATTTGAGAAAGTATTTAAAAATTGGCTTCCTTCACCTGCTAGTATTTTTGTCCAAGTCTAACAACATTTGGGATATGGACTGGACCTGAAAATAATACAGTGGCATTTGGATAACAGAAACTGTAATAACACAAATAGCTGTTTAGCCACAGTGTATTTTCTCACTGCTGTAGTTCAGTCTAGTTTTTTCTTGGTACCATGAAGAATGGAATAATCTACTCTGGTCGATAGCTCTACTTGAGATTGTCTGTGTTCAGGTATTTCTCAATACTTAACAGTGGGGCATAATTCTGAGTTAGACTAAGATCTCTAGAGAAGTTTTGCTTATTTTCTTCCTTCAGACACCGTCTCTTCCCTTTTCCTACACGAACAACTTAAGAGACTTCCTATTAAAACTCGTGCCAAGTCTTTCAGATTTATGTAGTCTTGACTGGTATATATGTACTTTAGGAAAATGTGAAGTGGTCAAGAATCAGTTTATTTCTTGATATACTGTGTGTGTAGAATGTTTGTTGTAGAGAGACCATGAAAGAAGTAAGATGTTTTCAGTAGGACACCATGAAAATGTTCTTACATATAAACTAGAGCAGTATATGATGCCATTGTTAGACCTGAAGGCTATACTGTGTACTAAGAATGGTTTTCCATATGTTGTTATTTTCAGTTTATATAGAGAACTGGACATTTTACATCTGACCTTTTCCAGTTATACCTTTAGGATGTTGTCTGGTTTTCATGATTTTATTTTTGAGGAAAAATATTTTTTGAAATTTGAACTAATAAAATTATGAAAATGGTGACTATTCTAATTTTTTGTGAACAGTATTTAACAATTGTAGATACCGTGCTTTTTGTTTGAAGGAAGTTTTGTCATGAAGTTATTCCATATGAACGTAACTTTCAACACTGGGTAATTAATATATGCTTTTTAATATGTAGTTACTAAACTAATTTGCAAATATCTTTCTCTTCCAACTTGGTAAAATCAGTCTGCATCCCAGCGGACTCAACAGTCAAAAATAAAGTAAGTTTTTCTTTCTCAAAAAATAATCATGATAAATATGTTTAAAGGGGGAAAAAAATCTCGTGATTTAATAATAAGTCCTTACTCTGATTTTGTTTCTCAGTTAAAAAAAAAAATTGTAAACATCTTTTTTTTTTTTTTTTAAAGATTTATTTATTTATGCACACAAACTGGGGTGTAGGCCAGAGGTGTGGGGGGTTGAGAGAACTCACCAGAGACAGAGTGGGGAGCAGAACAGGCAGGTCGACTGAAGTACACTGCTGAGGGCAGCAGTGGGTCAAGGCAGGAGAGGTCTGCTGCGCCACGTGGGAAGCTCCCTGGCCAGGTATTGAACTCGTGCTGCAGTGGCTCTGGATAGCTTCATGGTGCTGAGACTTAATCTGTTGCACCACCAGAGAGGCCCCCAAAATTGTAACATCTTAAAAAACAAATTTAAAGCTGTTTACTGATTAGTAGTATTAAGGTTAAATTCAAATGACTTCTGAACTTGTCACTTTTGCATATATTAAGGAAATCCTCTTTAGAACATTATTATCCAGATAAATTAGTAGTAGGCTTGAAAGAAATTGTAATTTTGCCTGCCTTTTATTTTTGGAGTAAGTTTTTCATAGACTAATTCTGCCTAACTTGAAAGTGAGTGATGCTGAGGACAGCATTTACAATAACAAAAAACTACTTAGCAGGTACTTGAATGTATTTTTAATTATTTGTTAGCCATGTGTACACCTGTATTCTTGGGACTGTAACAGAATAAAACACAAGGCATTATCTGGAGCTTTGCGTCCTCACTGAATTTCAAAGGGAATTTGTGAGACTCTCAAAGTGTTGTCTTTAATCTAGGTGCTTTTTGGCATAATTATCTAAAATGACTTGGAAACTGTAAAAGAAACCAATTGTTGTTTCTGTGGCGACCCAGCATTACTCTTCAAGTACCTAGTAGACAGAGAACTTTGATTAGCCTGGTGGCTGCCACAAGGCACATAAACATCAGAAAATAATTACGGTATTTAGAGCATAAGATGGCCTACCATTGACTTAATATGCTGTGTCCCAGGCATTGTGTTTAGTCTTGGGAATGTAGTAGTGGCAGTATTGATAAATAGCTCTAACCTTGTGGACTTTATAATTGAGTCAGACTTAAAAGTGAAGATCCCTGTATTTTTGGAACTTCTGAGTGGAAAAGATACACATAATTAGAATCTCTGGGCACACTTGTTTTCCACATACCTTGAAATTGAAGAAAGATACCTTTTAATATGTAGAGTGAAATAAATTTTAAATTATTTTAATTTTGGCACATTTGCTTCTGTTTGCTGTGCTCAGGAATGTTTATTTCAATTTCAGTTAAGAGATCTTGTAGTGTGGCTTGAAGCTGACCTGGGTCAAGCTAACACCTGCCATTGACTGGCTGACTGCTTTACCTTCTGAGCTTACTTCTTTTTTCCCTTTTTAAAAAATTTTCATTTTCTTACATTGTTAATTTTTGTACATTATTTGATTTCTCTCCTCTAGTGTAGTCCTTGTAAATACCCTACCACATTACCTGTGAACCATCACCATGGTCCCTTTTGCTCACTCCCACATTTTTCATTCAACACATTTTGAGCCCTCTTCTCTCCCCGCCTCCTGTAAGCCTCAGATCTACAGTTGCCTACAAGTTTTATCTTTTTTTTAACCCTTTTTTTGGTTTCCCTATATTCCCCCATAAGTAATGTCTCATATTTTTTTTTCCTTTTGCTTATTTCACTGAACATAATTCCTTCCACGAGCTTACTTTTTTTATCTGTAAAATAGAGATAAAAATGTTGAAATGAGAATGTAAAACTATAGTTTAATATAAACTATAGTTTAAGCACAAAAGTATTAGAAATATAAAAGTTTTGCGCATCATCCCCTTTACTGTTCTTTCATTAGTAGAGATCATAAAAATAGGAGTTAAAATAAAATTGCCTCTGCAAATCCCTGACTGCTTTGCTCTGTTGTTCCTCAAGGTGGAGCTCTTGTTGTTTAGAAGATTCCACATTTTATCTGACAAAACAAAGAAGCAACAGCTTTAAGAAAATATGAAATCTGTTTTAAGTTTGTTTTCTTTTTTAATAGGTATGACTGGTATCAAACAGATTCTCAAGTTATCATTACACTTATGATCAAGAATGTTCAGAAGAATGATGTAAATGTGGAATTTTCAGAAAAAGAGGTTATTAAAATCTTTCAGCAATCTTTATGTTGATTAAATTAAGTGGTTTTACTTGAAATTATAAGTATATTGCAGAATAACTAGCAATTTGTCAAGTATATGTCATTTCTTCAGATAATGTGAAAAGTACTGCTGGAAATCTGAGGCATTGCATTTTGATTTGAATCATTTTAAATTTTGATACGAGTATACTGTCAGATATAGTTAGATGTACGCTATTTTATTTTTACATTTGGAATTCAAAACAGAATTTGGTTGACAAATACGGTAGAAATCAGTAATGGGTCATTTGGTTACATTTGTTTGTGTAATTAATGAAAGGGTTCACTTGTTATATGACTTACATAACAAGAATTTACTGTATTAAATGAACAGCTTTTAATAACTTGGATCCCTAGCACTTACTAGAAAACTTTATGTTCAAGAGAGTGATAGAACTAGATGTTTTTGCACATGAGTGTTTTTGTTATATGTGTATCATTTTGCTTGTATCTTGAAACCAAAATTTTAAGTTTGGTATGAAATACATTCTTTCCTGCTATTTAATTATATCTACATAAGAAATCATGTGAAGGATACCAGATGAAAAAGGATTGTTTTAAGTTTCTTAAATCTGATAACTCATATAATGTCAGATTTGTAATAATATGTAGCAGTATTGAAATTATGTGGTTGTATTCAGGTTTTTTTACCCTTCATTTTATAAATTCATAAAATGTATTGCTGATTTTATGTTAATTAGTTGTCTGCCTTGGTGAAACTTCCTTCTGGAGAGGATTACAACTTAAAACTGAGTCTTCTTCATCCTATAATACCCGAACAGAGTACATTTAAAGTACTTTCAACAAAGGTAAGATGATTGAAAGGGTAGTATTTTCAAAATAAAAAAACACTGGTTAGCTAATCACCCATGTGATAAGTTTGTAGGTCTTTCAGCCATGTGTCTTTAAATTAAAAAGGACAGGTCTATAACAACGATAGTTTTTGAGAATGGTTTTTCTCCTTCCCAAATTCTGGGACAATGGAGCATAAAAATCTACTTAACCTTAGTGGTATTTGCATGCTTATTAAAATAGGCATAGTATTTCTCAATAAAGAGATTATCAAAAGAGATAGAGTAATCGGCCTCTCTTTAAGATTTGTTACTGACATTGTCTCTTAAAACTTTTGATATATGGATACTTTTCTCACCCAGCCTTACACAGTTAAAAATACAACCTGTTATAAAGATGAATCTGCTCCTGTTTTGTTTTTTAGTTAAGCTGAACTTTAGGTTACATTTTTATTCAGGATTAATCACTAATTTAAATTGCAGTTTGTGTAACTATATGCCTTTGATTTTTTTTCAAAAAGAATTAAAAATATACAATAGAATTAAAAATCAGAGAATATTTTAAACATTAAAGATATAGATAATAATATAATTTAGTAGAAAAATACTGAACTGAAAACTTGAAAATCCATTCTGGTTCTTTGCCTGTGAATTTAGACTAGTTGCAACATGATTATAGGACTAAAATTCTAGCATCTGTAAAAATAAAGGTTATAGACTAAGTGTGTCATGAAGTAGTAGATTTCTGGATGTAATTTTAAAAATCTGCCCATTTATTGAATATTATAAAGTACAGAAATTCAGTTGTGAAGTGGAGATAAAGTTGCTTTTATGGTAGAAAAGTGATGAAATCTTTTTGTTTATTTTTATGAAGGTAACATAAGTTTACATTTACAGGTTTCAGGTGAACCATTTCTTACCTTTCATTCCATACCCACTGCTAGTTAGAAATGGGGTAAAATTTTCCAATATTTAAGTCTTGCCCCATCCACATAGAATTTGTTTAATAAAATAATACTAAGTAAAATAACTAAACACAAAGTTAATGCTAGATTTCGGAGGGAAGCAGATCAGAAATTATGAGTTTGACATGTTTGTACCTATTTCTGTCAAGAAGTTAATATGTGTCCTTGTTGAAGTAATTAATACGAAATGATATATGTAAATAGATGATAACTGAAAACACTTGTGTTACTGAGCCATCCTATTTAGTAAATACATAAAATTTATGTGGTTAGAATGAAGAGTGTAACTAAGTACTGTCATCTCTTATTTATTTTCCTTTGTATGTTTTTGTTGATTCTGATCTTTCTCAATTTTCCTTATTGTGTCCCCAATTTGATTTTTTTTGCCCCTTTTTCCTTTCTTTAAATACCTCATAGGTGGTTGTATAATAGTTTGTTTACATATATATATATATATATTTTATATCCCTTGCTTTTAATAAGTCTTTTGAGCATTAGAAATATGTCAAATTTTGTCTTTGTATATAGTCCAGGTAGTTACCAGATAAAGTACAGGACATCCAGTTAACTTCACAATGAAAAAGTTCTAATACATATTTTCCATTGGCTAAATTTGACAAGACCTTGCCCTGTGTGTTGTACCTAATGGTGTTCAATAATTGTGTAGTGAGTGACTTTAAAGTAGATTCTAATGTTTGCTGTATGAAATTGGCAGATAATTTTCATTCTTAATTTTACATGTGAAATGAAACTAGGTTCATGGACTTTAAGTGCTTTCCCCAAGTTTATATAGTTATTAAATGTTAAGCCTGCAAGGAATAGTTTTTACTGCTGTGAAACTGGTCTTTGCTTAGGTTTTTCTAAGTTATAAATTAAAGAATTTATATTCAAAGGTTGTATTCTGAAGAATGAAGAAAGTAATGTGCATTACTTTGTTATACTGTCAGCTTTTAAGCTATGTTTTATAGGAAACAAATTGAAAGAATCATACTTAATTTATGTCATAAGAGAAATGAAAATTTTGAGTCCTTTTTCATATAGCAGAGGGAGACAGCGTTAAAATAATGAAAAAAAACCTTTTTTGGGTTACTGAGGCTTATTTAGTGAGGGCATTAAGAGTAGAAAATAGTGAGGTAATTTTCATATGTATTCAGTTGCCTTGAATCCTTCATGTGAATTGAGAAAATGAATGATTTTGCTCAGGAAAATCTGCTTAAAATCAAGAGATTGTTTAAAATCTGTGGGTAAAGGGCTGTTTCTTTGCTTTTGAGAATCCTGTTGTGTTTCCCATCTTCAGGATTTGAGTGAATGTTGAATATTCGTGTATAACCATTGGTTATGTGTTAATTCAAGTAAAATACAATTTGCAATAAAAATGGAGGTAGGACCATTAAATTAATAAAATATAGCATTTAAAAAATAAATGTTTTACAATATAATATCTAATGTTTTTCCAAGTCAGAATTCATATTTTCTCAGAATCTCTGATATTTCTACCTTTTACTGCATACCAGCTTTTGTGTGTGCCTGTGATCCATTTCTTCTAATAAGCTGTCAAGCTTCCTTCTTTTTTTACATCTTACTTCATTACAGTATTTTCTGCACATAATCACAAGATTATAGCTTCAGTGACATTTCTACTGTGAAATATTGATTTTAAAGATTAATATTCATCCCTCTAAGTGAAAATTAGAATTCTCCTCTGGAGTAAATTTGCCCTTGTGGATGTATTACTGTATTCTGTATTAGTGTAAAATATTTCTGTATTAACGTAAAATATAAAGGTTTTTCACTATAATTGTGGGAAGTAAAAATATGTCTCAGTGAAAAATAGCCACCTTTCCCTTGTTAATTTTCTAAAATTTGGTGTTCTAGAATGAATTCATGGAAGAATCCCAATGATGATGTAATGGTGGGGGTATCTAGACAGAATGTTACTGCTTTTTTAAACACACTTGTGGAGGTTTTTGGATTGTATTTTATATCTTTTAGATACAGTGGGGGTGAGTTGTTTCTTGTTTTTTTTTTAAATAACTGATTAGTTGCTGACACAACTTGTAGATTTTCAGGTGCATTCTCACCTATTAAGGTACCATTCACATATTTCCCAAAAAAAGAGATTTTACTGAACATGCTGTGTGTAAAAACTTAACCATACATTATGAATAGTTTTTCATGACCTTAAATATTCTATAGCAAAGTATTTATTGTAACTTAATTAGCCAGACCATATAGTTTAACCTGTGGAGAATTATAGGCGGTAACTGTTTTAACTGCTATGTATTATCCTGTGTAATTCTTTATTCTTTATTTATTTTTAATATAGATTTTTATTGTTATTTATGTCTTTATATTTTGTATTCCCCTTGGGTAACCCACCACCAGTTCACCTGTGATCCATCTCTGTGGTCCCTTGTGTTCTTTTCTACTCCATTTTGTGCCCTTATCCTCCCTTCCCCACGCCACCCCCCCCCCATTGTCTCTCTCCTATTTGGTTTCTCTATAGTCCTGTTATAAGTGAAACCATTTGATATTTTTCTCTTTCTTTCTGGCTTATTTCACTGAGTATGATCCCCTCTTAATTCCATCCATGTCACTGCAAATTCCATGTGTTTATCTTCTTTGAATGCTGAATAGTATTCCATTGTGTATATGTACCACATCTTCTTGATCCAATCATCTATTTTTGGACATCTGGGTTGCTTCCATACCTTTGCTATTGTGAACATTGATGCAATGAACATATGGGTGTATGTATCCTTTTGGATTAGTGTTTTTGTGTCCTTTGGGTAGATTCCCAAAAGTGGTATTGCTGGGTCATATGGAAGCTCCATATTTAGCAGTTTGAGGAGTCTCCATACAGCTTTCCATAGTGTTTGGATCAGTTCACATTCCCACCAGCAGTGTAGAAGAGTTCCTCTTTCTCCACATCCTTTCCAGCATTTGTTGTTGCCTGTATTTTTAATGCGTGCTATCCTCACAGGTGTGAGGTGGTATCTCATTGTGGTTTTGATTTGCATTTCCTTGATTATAAGTGATGTTGAACATTTTTTCATGTACCTATTGGCCATTTGATTTTCTTCTTTGGAGAAGTGTCTTTTTAGTTCTTCTGCCCATTTTTTGACTGGGTTATTGACTTTGTTTTTGTTGAGTTGTGTGAATTCCTTGTAAATTTTTGTTACCGGATGTATTGTGTGCAAAGATCTTTTCCCAGTTGGTAGGGTGTCTGTTAGTTTTGGTTAGTGTCTCTTTTGCTGTACAGAAGCTTTTTATTTTGATGTAATCCCATCTGTTTATCTTGTCCTTCACTTCCTTCGCTTTGTGGGATGTGTCTTTCAAGATTTTGCTGAAATGTATGTCGTGTAGAGTTTTGCCTATATTTTCTTCTATAAATTTTATGGCTTCAGGTCTTACATCCAGGTCTTTTATCCATTTTGAGTTGACTTTTGTGCAGAGTGTGAGGTAGTAGTCCTGCTTCATTTTTTTGCATGTGGCTGTCCAGTTTTCCTAGCACCATTTATTGAATAGACTGTCCTTGTTCCACTGCATTTTCTTTGCTCCTTTGCCAAAGATTAGTTGTTCATAGATATGTGGCTTTAATTCTGGGTATTCTATTCGGTTCCATTGGTCTTTCTGTCTGTTTTTGTTCCAGTAACATGCTGTTTTGATTATTATGGCTTTGTAGTATAGTTTGAAATCAGGGCATGAAATTCCTCTGTTTTCTTTCTTTTTAGTTATAGCCTGTGTAATTCTTTAGATGTCTGCATGATACAGGTTTCTTTTTTATTTTTATTCATTTTTTATTTTTTATTTTTTTTAAAGATTTATTTATTTGCGTACAAGCTGGGGTACAGGCCAGAGGCGTGGGGCAGCGAGAGGGTTCACCGGAGACAGAGTGGGGAGCAGAACAGGCAGATGGATGGAAATACACTGCTGAGGGGAGCAGCAGGCGAGGCAGGAGAGGTCTGCTGTGCCATGTGGGAATCTCCCTGGCCGGGCGTCGAACTCACGTCGCCGCTGCCGACAGCTCCACAGTGCAGCGCTTAACCGTTGCGCCACCAGGGAGGCCCAATACAGGGTTTTTTTTAATCAACTTATTCACAGGTTTGTAAATAATTTGTCTAGGTTTTTTTTTTTTAGCTAATTGTAAAGATTATTGAAAGTTACTAGCTTTCAGCTGTTTACTAGATTCAATGGTGCATTTCATGTATGGTCCCATTTAATCTTCCTAAGAACCCTAACTGAGGTAAGCCCCATTAATCCTATTTTTTAGAAGAAACTGAGACTCAGTGAGATTAATTGCTTGTTCTTGGTCATACATCCAACAAGTAGCTGCACCTATTTGTGACTCTTCCTTCTAAAACTGCACAACTGATTTTGTCTTGTTCTCAACTTCTGCTCATTTTAAGGAAATAAATGAAGTAAACCCTCTATTAGTAAAGGACATTTCCAACAGATTATTCTATCTGTAAAATATTAATGGTAACCTTTTATTGGGATGTTCTGTTAAGTGAGATGTACTGTAGTGTACTAGTATAGATTATGTAATAGGTGTTCAATAAATGGTACTGCTATTTATGTCATTTTATTCTGATTAAAAAATTTCTCCTCAGGTTGTAAAAGCAGTAAATGCGTATAGTAGAAAGTTTGGAAATGTATGAAGGAACTGAGAAAGTAATCACTCAGTTTTGCTAACAGTGTCTTTCCAGATAGCTAGATATTTCCCAATATTTAGGTCTGTCACTACAGATGATACTGACTGGTATTTTTACTTATGGGAATGTCTCATGATTCTTTTTCAAGAAGAATAGAGGCTATTACCTTATACCAGCACAATGCCTGACTTAGAGTAAATACTAAGTAAACATTGGAATTGAGCTGTTGGAACTTTGGAAAGAGTTTTCTTTCAGTTCTTTTAATTATCTTTTGCATTTTAAAACATTATTAAAAAGTGATTTGACTATAAAAATGAAGGTAAGTTGTACAGTCTCACCTCAGGAAGACTGTGTTTGATATATTAAGCATGCAGAGAGCTAAGTAAGAGAATGTTGGGATAGCTGCATTCTCATGATCAGGGAAAGAATTATTTAGTGAGTTCAGCCATGAAAAAGCTGGTTCTCAAAAGTTTGCTGGGAGAAAAAAAGGTTTATCATTAAACTGCCCAAACTTTGTAGTCTTTGAGAAAGATCCCTTCACTGTCAAACTGTACCAGTAAGGGAAAGCTTACTCATCACTTCTTAAGAAGATAGTGTCTAGATACCATGACCCCTTAGGAAAATGGCTTATCTTTTGTTCTTAAGTTTCTTCCATTGGAAAAAACTCCGCTGCTGGGATAGGAGAGCTAGTGATAGTTTATATGATAATTAAAACTGACAATTCAGAATAGTAGGGAGTCTTACTAGTAACTTGTTAATACTGCTTTGGAATATATGGCATGTTGAAAAAAACTTTCCCATGTTTATGAGTAACATGCAAGCAGATTATCAGTGTTTTTAAGTTGACTTCTAAATTATGACTTAAATGAAAATAGAATGGTTTGTAATGATTGTAATAAAAATACTTGAGATTGGACTTGCAGCAATTATAGAAGTAACTGCCAGAATCATCAGAACTTAAAACTTCATTTTTAAAAGCATGTGTAAGCATTGAAAGTGACATAGGTGTAAAGGGAATTCAGAGAAAATTAGTCTTCTCTCTTTCCTTTAAAAAGAACTGCTTTAGGGCCTCCCTGGTGGCGCAGCGGTTAAGCGCTGCGCTGTGGAGCTGTCGGCAGCGGCGACGCGAGTTCGATGCCCGGCCAGGGAGAATCCCACATGGTGGGGCAGACCTCTCCTGCCTTGCCCGCTGCTCCCCTCAGCAGTGTATTTCTGATCTGCCTGTTCTGCTACCCACTCTGTCTCTGGTGAACCCTCTCGCCGCCCCACACCTCTGGCCTGTACCCCAGCTTGTATGTAAAAATAAAAAAAAAAAATCTTAAAAAAAAAACTAAAAAAAAAAAACTGCTTTAAATGATTTATTATGTACAACCTTTGTAATGAATGGATTAAATAGTTTATTTTTTTTAAATTTTTATTGTTATTTATGTCTTTTACATTTTGTATTCCCCTTGGGTAGCCCAGCACCAATTCACCCGTGATCCATCTCCGTGATCCCTTGTGTTCTTTTCTATTCCCTTTTGTGCCCTTATCCTCCCCTCCTCCCACCTCTCCCTCCCACCCGCTGAGTGTCTCTCTCCTATTTGGTTTCCTTATAGTCCTGTTATAAGTGAAACCTGAATGGATTAAATATTTCAGGTTCAGGTCGTTGTATCTCAGTTGAGGCAGGTTGTTAATAAAAACTTTGATTTTGGCTTAATAAAGGCCTTCTTTGTTCATAGTTCACAATTACTCAGGTTATAGTGGTTTTCAGTAGATATACGTGTGGTGTGTTACTCTTCAGGTGAAACAAACTTTATAGACAGTGCTTTAGTACTATGCTGTACTAAGGATAGGTAAGGATAGTGTTGGTGGACACACTGCTTGCCAGGTCTTCATTTCCAGGTGAGTTGAAAATTAAAGGAGCAAGATGTGGGCCTCCCTGATGGCCGAGGGGTTAAGTCTCAGCACTACCACCACTGTGGCATAAGTTCGATCCCTGGCCAGGGGGCTAACCATCATATGGTGCAACAGCCCTCTCCTGTCTCACTCACTACTCCCCTTTACTGAAATACCCACTGTGTATTTCAGTCAACCCACCTCTTGTGCTCCTAGATCTGTCTCTGATGTTGAATCCTCTCACCCCTCTGCATCTCTGCCATCTATCTCAGTTCTTCTATGCAAAAACAAAGGAATATAGAATAAATAAAGTAAAGGTGCAAGATGCAATTTTAAATTTCTATAGCTCTTTTCAGTAACTAATAATGTGCATTGCCAGCTGTTGGATTTTTGTCCCATTTTTTGAGAAATAGCCCAATAGTGAATGCTTAAATAACTAGAGTACTGTTGCTTAATACTGTGTAAGAAAAAAATATTGATGGTATTTTACTTTAAAAAATTTTTTACATATTCTACAGAATCTTATAAAATGCTTGCTTTTATTATGTAGAATTTAAGCATGTAAATTGCATTTTAAATACGCTTTTGCCCCTTTCCTAACTAGGAAGTGACATGTTTCATATTTTTCTCATTATGAAAACTATGTTTTCTTCATTTCTATGCTTTGAAAGAAAATATACTCAGATACACCACCCTTTCCATACCATTACTTCTTGTTTAAATCAGAATATTGACCAGTTTTTCTGTCTCATTAGGTATTTTTTCACTAGTATAAACCCTGAACCTGAGGCAAAGTGGTGCTTTCTACTCCTTGAGGCACTGTGTCCTTTCATAGCTAAGAGTTCTGTGTCAGACGATTTCTATGTCTCTGGGGACTCCCACTTCCATCATTTCAAATTCTGCTACCCTTCACAACCCTTGAAGGTACCTTAAAACCCTTCTTGTTCACAGCCAGGTTTGAGCTTTCCTGAACTTATGGAACATTTATTTGCTCTTTTGGTTCACTTTCTTCAAGTATCTGTCTTGACCCTAATGATCAGGGACATGTCTTTAAATTTCTCCACATTCTGAAGACTGAAAGTACCTTGCTCTCAGGATGTGTTTAATAATTATTGAATGAATGCTTTTAAAAATGTGGTCATTAGTCTTAATTTTTTTTTTTTTGGTGGTTTTAACTCTGACAATCTGGTTAGATATTATCCACATTGACAGATTTTTGAAAGTGGTGACAGGTCCATAGGTAACCAGTGTATCAGCTTATTTAGTGAATCTTCAGTACGTTTTCTGGCCAACTACACATGGAAACAATATGGGACTTTCTTATTCCTTTGGCCCAGAGAACTTCTGGTGTCAGCTTGTACATCTGGAGTTTCCATTTCCTTCATTGCAGATTTCCAGATCTCTGAATGGTATGCTTCTTGAAGCTCTCTCCGTGGATGTGCTTGTGAATGTTGATACAGTTTCTGGTCTTACCTTCTTCCCACCTTTCTTTGAGGGAGCCATTCTGCTGTGCCCAAACATGAAAAGTGCATTTGTTTTATTTGTATGTAGTGAAATGAATCTCTGCATTCTAAAATTGGTTACTATCCATGCAAACAATACTAATTCCTTCAGAACTGACAGTACTTGTCATTGGTGGGCACTATTGATATTCTGAGCTGGATAATTTGTTGTGGGGGTTGCTCTTTTTATTTTATTTATTTATTTTTCTTTTTTGGGGGTTGCTCTTTTTATTATTGTATGTTTAGTGGCGAATCCATAGTTTAGCTTCACTAGATGTAAGTAACACTCTTCACCTCCACCCCAGTTGTGACATTGTCTCCAGACATTGCCAAATGCAAAATCACTGCTGGTTTAGAAGGAAGAATAAAAGCATATTGACTTAAAGACTCTTATATGTATATTATTTTAAGTAGAAAAAGTGTTTGAGAGTTCTTCAAATCTAACTTTGTATAATTTAAGGAAACTATCTCAAGGACATTAT
This sequence comes from Scalopus aquaticus, assembly GCA_004024925.1. Taxonomy (NCBI): domain Eukaryota; kingdom Metazoa; phylum Chordata; class Mammalia; order Eulipotyphla; family Talpidae; genus Scalopus; species Scalopus aquaticus. The sequence continues at coordinate 10,344 of PVIJ01014452.1, read as the reverse complement.
TCTTATGAAATTTTAGTGACTTAAAAAATTGCAATTTTTCACTGTTTTGTGTATGTTAAACTGAATAATGGATTTTTTTTTTCCAGATTGAAATTAAAATGAAAAAGCCAGAGGCTGTGAGATGGGAAAAGCTGGAGGGGCAAGGAGATGTGCCTAAGCCAAAACAATTCATAGCAGGTTTGTTTTCTGGTGGTGATGTTTTGTATTACACAGTTGAAATTAAATAAGGATGAACATCCTTTCTGCTTTCATTATTTATGTTCCTGAGATAAGATACATTGAGTATAATAAAGTTGTTCTATAATGTATACAAAGTAGTTTTTTTAATGAAAGTTCCAATTTCTTAAATTCCAAGAATACAAATGAACGGCAGCAAAAGCCTGAAGGGAATTAGAATTTGTTTACCTTATCAGTTTATGACAGCTGTGGGGGGTTGTTTGTGTGTTGGCCTTTCCTGTTGCTCTATTTTGGTTTGGAAATATATTAGTTATTCTATTGATACATTCATTCTCTTCTCGTTCCCACCTTTTACTTACTCTCTGTTTCTTCTGATGATACTGTCAATTCTAGTTTCCTAGAATTTCAGTTTCCCAGAGTAAAGTTTTAATCCATTTCACTATATTGCTAGTTTAGAAGTGGACACAGACAGGTAAATACCCAAAGAGAGCCTAGAAGAACAGTAGAAAACTGGAGTTGATTGTTTAACCTTTCAAATTTTATGTTGGGGTCAATTGTAAGCATATGCAAGGTAGATATATTTTAATCATCTTTAGAACATTCTCAGAACTACAACCCAAGAATGTATTTTGCAAACAATGGCCTCCTTAATGAATGGAGAGAAATTTCTTTTTGATTATAGTTAATGCTTCAATTTGGTGACTAAGATGAGATAACTTTGTGGTTTAGATGCTTTTAGACTTTCACTGCTTTCTTCTGTAACAGAAAACACTTCCTTGTGGCATTATTGAATAAACAACAAAAATTAGCTAGCGTTTTATTATTTTTTATTTTGAAATAATTTTAGATTTTCACAGAAGTTGCAGAAATGAGTTCCGATGTGCCCTTTACTCACTGTCCCTACATAACAACCTAACTAGCCTAAAACATAATTGATAGGAAAAAACAAAAAATTAACCTTGACAATTTTTAGGGATTGAAATATTTTCAAGATGTTTTTTAAGCTATGTGAGTAAGCTTCTATTTCACACTTTATTTGACCGGTAGTACAGATGTTACGTGTATCTTTTGGGACTGACTCCAGAAATTATGGGACGGTACTTTATATATTGTGCAAAGCATTTTTTAAAAGAAACACTGTAAATGTAGTGTCTCACTTAATTCTACCAACAGCCCTATATGGTAGGTAGCCCAGTAATAGTCCTCCTATTTTATAGGCTCAGAAGGGTTAAGCATTTATTTAAGATCACCCAGCAGTTTTCACTGTTTGGGACTAAATTCCAGTCTACAGGGTTTGGGTCTTGTTCTGTTAACCTCATGTGTTGTACTGTAGGTTGCCACATTTTCTAACAATGGAAAGTCTGTTAACATGACTATCTTTGCAGTTATTTGATACTACAGTGAATGAGCAAGTTTAGGTTACCCTATCTTTCAGTTCATCTACTATTTACATGTGTTAAAGTTTTCTGAGATTAAATAGATTTTGCAGTTGTTAGAGTTAACAAGTCTTTCTAAACTCAATGTCTTAGATATTCAAGACACTATTCCTCCTACCTGTTAAATTTTTGAAAGGAATTAATATGCTTGTCATTTTCTGGTGTACTGCAAACTAGGGATTATAGATAAGATCATGCTGCTTAACACTTTGTGGTCCGTTTACGTATTAGTACGTGTTTTTGTCACCAGTATCAGGTGGCTGCTCACGTATTAATACGTGTTCATCTAGTCTCCGGTTTTTCACGCCATGGTGGATTTATTTGGAACTATTAGGAGCTACTTCTTTGACCGTACTCAGTCTAGAAGCTTTACACATTGTTTTGGTGAAAGTGTAAGGTGTTTTATGAGCGATATTACAGTTTTTTTTAATATCCAGTAGATAGGAGTTCTGTGTGTTTTATTGAATGCTTACACCATTCATGCGGTGGTACAGAAAATGGCCGGCCCCAAGGGCTGGTAAATTTAAAGGGCACCGGCACACAAAGTGTTAATCTGTCTGGGCCAGTTTTCTTATTTGTAAAATGAGATTAGAACTTGTGTTCCTATCCTTTTGGGAGTCAGTATTAGGATTAATTAAACCCTTGTTTCCTAGGATCATAATTTATGATGGCAAGCATTCCCCTCCCACCCCCACCCCCCCTTATTTACTAGTGAATTATATAGGAGAAGGGATTACTGGTAGAAAAAAAAAAGATCAGGATTTGAAAAGCAGCATGCTTGCTTTGAACAAAACTGTACAGGATGTTGTGGTTTTGTTTTGATGTTGTTAGTGAGTCATTTTACAACTGAAGAATATGGATGAAAAAATAGAAGTGCTTAGTAGTTCTGATCTGCCGTGAAGAAAGGGGTATAGAGAGGTGGTATTGGAAGAGGTGCCTTTAGATTAGGACTAATGTGACCTGTGTTATTGCTCAAAAAATGTTGAAACACTTTTCTTTAAAGCTCTATAGCTACACTGTTGATTTTAGTAGTTGCTAACTACTTGTACCTATCAAGTGCTTGTACTGTGACTAGTCTGGATTGAGGTGTGCTGGAAATTTAAAATACATGCCAGATTTTGAAGAATTGGTATGAAGAAAAAATATATAAAATATCTTAATATTTTTATGTTGACCTAAAATACACTCTCTTGGATACTTTAGGTTAAATGTATTATTAAAGTGCATTTTACTGCTTCTTTTTGGTAATGTGGCTATTAGAAATTTGGAAAAGTTTGTATGGAGGTCACATTTGTGTCTTGAATTATGTTTCTGGTCAGTGAACAGAACCGCTCTTATAATTACTAGAGAGATTAATTACCTCTTAATATTCTTCAGGTACTAAGATCTTGATTTCCTTGGTCTTTGGTGTAGCCTTAGTAGTGCCCTGAGCCCATGGGTTGATAGTTTCTCTAGCTTGCAAGCAGCCTCTGATGACCCCACTGTATGCTAAAAATAGTTTGTTTTTTCCCCCATATGTGTGTGATGTGGTCGTTGAATTCATATACTTTTTAACATGTAGAAATTTCTTTGTTTCACCTACTTTTAAAGTATTGTCATGTTTTTAATATAGAAGGGAGAATGAAGTCTTAACTCACTGTCAAGTAGCATGGATAATTATTTATATTTTCAGTTTATTTCTATTCTTAAAAATGCACAGTAGGTACCTTAAAATAAAACTACATTTCTAATACTTAAGATCTTGTTTACAAGAGAAATTGTAAGTGAAGCATCTTTTAAAAAATAACATTCTTAGAATTGTACTGTCTTTATAACTTCTCTGTAAATATAAAAATTCCTGTGTGCTACTTTCCCAGATTTTCTTATTACCAATATGAAGAATCTGTTTTGGATCTAATTTTACATAATGGATCAAAAATTTACACTTTTATTTATTTTGCTTAGAAGAAATTCCCAGATTTTATATTATGCTAATTAATTGTTTTGAGAAGCATGTATGTAAATATTGGTGGATATATCAGGAAGACACTACAAACATGAAATTTTTTTTTAATATATATTTTTATTGTTATTTATGTCTTTTACATTTTGTATTCCCCTTGGGTAGCCCACCACCAATTCACCCCTGATCTGTCTCCATGGTGCCCTGTATTCTCCTCTCTTCCATTTTGTGCCCTTATCCCCCCCCCCCCCCCCCCCCCACCGTGCTGAGTGTCTCTCCCCCACCCGGCCTCCCTATAGTCCTGTTATAAGTGAAACCATTCAATATTTTTCTCTTTCTTTCTGGCTTATTTCACTGAGTATGATCCCCTCCAATTCCATCCATGTCGCTGCAAATTGCATGTGTTTATCTTCTTTCCATGCTGAATAGTATTCCATTGTGTATATGTACCACATCTTCTTGATCCAATCATCTATTTTTGGACATCTGGGTTGCTTCCATACCTTTGCTATTGTGAACAGTGCCGCAATGAACATACGGGTGCATGTATCCTTTCGGATTAGTGTTTTTG
>PVIJ01014451.1:0-40706 GCA_004024925.1 Scalopus aquaticus | reverse complement strand
GAGCTGTTGGCAGCAGCGATGCGAGTTCGACGCCCGGCCGGGGAGAATCCCATATGGTGCGGCAGACCTCTCCTGCCTCGCCCTCTGCTCCCCTCAGCAGTGTATTTCTGATCTGCCTGTTCTGCTCCCCACTCTGTCTCTGGTGAACCCTCTCGCCACCCCACGCCTCTGGCCTGTACCCCAACTTGTATGTATAAATTTAAAAATAAATAAATAAATAAATCTTTAAAAAAAAAAAAAAGAAATTGCACCTCACATTCACCAGAGACGGTCGGCACCTACTCAGAGCAGAAACACACTCAAGCGTGCTTACCAACACGGATGGGCACTGAGAAATTTGTTGTTAGGTGATTTTGTGATTATGTGAACATCACAGACCTAGAGCACAATAGGCACTAGGGTGGCGCCTACGGGGATGACCACCAGATGTGCTGTCCGTCATTGACCAAAAGGTCACTGAACGAGGCATGACTATACGCTGAATGAAGCACCCAGAAAGATTAAAAACACTTTAAGAAGGCTACTGTATTTCTTCCTTCCCATAGTCAGAGAAACCTGCCAAGTCAGAGAAAGCAGAGGAAAATGAAAATATCACCCAAAGGGGCAGTACTGAATCGTTAACAAACTTACATTATGCTAATTTTTAATCAAAGTATTACAGTATATATATGGTTGTGAAAATTCAAACACACAAACACAAAAAACCATCTCTAATCCGCTCCACCTCTCTGAAGCAGCCACTTTGAACTCTTCACTGTTTTCTCTGGCTTTAACTTCATATTTCTAAATAATTTGCTTATGCTGCTATTTCTCAATTTGTCTGAGACAGTGCCTGCTGATTTCCTGTGAGGATAGCTGAGGGCCTGGGCCTTACAAAGTTTTCTTATCCCTTCTCCAGTCACCCTCCTGCCAAGGCAGCCAAGTTTCCATTGTTCTTCTCTGGGGAGTGAATTCTTGCAGAACGGTGAATTTGGGGCTGGAGGGATAAGAGTCAGTGTTCTAGGGAGCCAGGACTTTGAGTCAAAAGGATCCAGTTCAAATCCAGCTTTGGTCAATGATGGACAGCATATCCGCTGTGGACATTTGTTATAAGGCACAGTTACCTGAGGGCTAAGTGCCTCAGGATGATTTCAGAGCCCTGCTCACTGTGTTCTTACAATCTTCTCAGGAAAGTGGCTTAACTCCTCTTCCAGTTTAAGAGGTAAAGAATGAAGTCCAAAGCAGTTCAGTGACTTGTCCCCGGGCATATACCTCCAGAGCTGGGATTTGAACTGGATGCTTTTGACTCAAAAGTCCTGGCTCCCTAGAACACTGACTCTTATCCCTCCAGCCCCAAATCCACTGTTCTGCTAAAACCCAGGTAAGCTGGGTGATGCTGATCTCCCCAAACTATCAATGGAGGGAGAGAAGCTAATGGAGAAAAGAGGAGAAAAGAAAGAAAAAAGGAAGGAAGGACCTTGACCATCCATGATGCTTAGCTAATATCCAAACTCCTCCCAGGGGCTCATAGGTCTGGCAGTCTGGCTGCTGCTGACCTCAGCTTGCACCACTTTCTCTTGGGTTTCCAAGCTCATTCTCACCTTATGACTTTTGCATATTCAGTTTCCTCCGGGAGGAACTCTTCCCCTAGAGTAATCCCAGGGGTTGCTGCATAGTCACTCAAGTCTCAATCTAAATGGCACCTTCTATAAAATGAGACTGTAACAAGGTACTAAAAGCAAGATGGCAGTTCCTCAAAAAATTAAACATCAAGTTACCATTAGAGGGTTGGGATGGGGAGTAAAAAGTTAATTGTTCTAGCAATTCAATTTCTGAGAAAACAAAAAAAAATGGAAAGCAGGGACTCAAACGATATTTATATACCCATACTCATATAGTATGATTCACAACAGCCAAGGCGTGGAAGCAACCCAAGTGTTGAAGGATGGAGGAATAGTAAGCAAAATGTGGTATATATATACATATATATATATATATATGTATATATATTACACACACGCACACATATAATGGACTATTATTCAGCCATAAAAAGTAATTCTGACACATGCGAAATAAACCAAACACAAAAGGACAAATATTGCATGATTCTGCTTATATGAGGGACCTAGAGGAGTCAAATTCATAGAGACAAAGGTAGAATAATGGTATCAAGGGGCTGGGGGAGCAGAGAATAGGGAGTTAGTGATTAATGAGCACAAGTTTCAGTTTGGGATGATAAAAAATTCTGGAGCGGGATGGTGGGTGGTAATGGTTTCACTACAATGTGTACGTAGGTAATGCCACTGGACTGGACATTGAAAAAAGTCAGTAGCTTAAAATAAAGTCCTCATACTAAGAGCAGCAATGACAATGGTAGGCCTAGAGCATAGCACAGTGCAATCACCATCTCCAAGAATATGTTTCATAGAAGCCAGGAGGGCCATTTCACAGATGAGGATACTGAGACTGGGCAGGGACATCGCTGGACTGGGATCACTGACGGGGCTCATGTGCTAACTGCTGAAATTCTTAGCCCATCACCTCTTTGACATATCCATGTTTCTTGTTCATCCTCTGTCCTCACCCTACTAGTACATCAGCCCTCTAAGGGATTTTGTCTGTTTGGTTCCCTGTTGCCATTCCAGGGATGGCACGATGCCTGGCACACAGCAGGTGCTCAGTAAGAGATCGGAACCATTTCAGCATAAGATAGGACTGTCACTTACAACCATTGTCCAGGTAAGGAAGCTGAGGGACAGAGAAGTAACTTACCTCAACTCTCACAGCTGGGAAGTGAGGGTGGTTGTACTCAAACTCAGTGATTTCACCCCTGAGCCCTAATTCCACCGACCCTGAATCCCCCCAGAACGGTCAGAATTGGGCCAGGTCCTGCGAGCTCCTATATTCACCACTGGGAGGTGGTTGTTCTCTTGAAGCCCATTTCATGGGTGGGAAAACTGATGTTCAGAGGGGGCGGTGCCCACCCGCCGGTCCCACGGTGGGTACAGGGGAGGGAAGGGGGGTTCCCAGGAGAAAAGGAGGGAAGGGGTCTCGCCCCAGCCCTCACCCCGAAGTCGCTGCTCGGCGCCGTCTTGCGTTTCCAGAAGCCGTTCCACTACTTGCTCGTGGCGCCCAAGCAGTCGTCGTTGCTGCGCTTCGGCACGGTTGGTGCCCAGCAGGCTCAGCAGCCCCTGGCTTACCTCTTCCATGTCACGGAAAGCCGCCATGACTACACCAGGACCACTCCCGCGCAAATTTAACTGCCTTCGGGGCCCGCCCCGTCTCCGAAGAGACCCTTTTCCATTGGCTTGTTCCAACGTCAGTCATAAGCGAATGGGCGGGGCTCCCCTTGTGCGCCGGCACCGGATCTCCCGTCAGTCATTGGCGATGACCAATCGGCTCGGGAAGGCGGTTTCTTCAGTCATGGGCCCGGGGGGCGGGGAGGGGGGGAGGGGCCTGCCTGTCGCGCCTGCGCAAAACTGGAAAGGGCTGCAAGAACCTGAAACTGTTTCTTGAGCCCAGCGCTTGCTGCCTGCAGGGCGGGTTCAAGAGGCGAAGCCGTCAACTACTTCTCATGGAGTTGATAATCTACAGTGTATGCATGGGATACTCATAATAAACATAAGTATTAGAGGCTGCAAAGTGGAATCTGCAACCGGATTTACTGGGTTTGAATCCCAGCTTTGCCACTCACAGTGTTACCATGAACCAATTACATTACCCTTCTTTCTGCCTCAGTAAAATGAGGGTCCTGATAGAACCTACTTCAGAATTGGGGTGAGGATTAAATGAGGACGGAGACTGGTTCTATGTAAGCCCTGAAAAAAACATCCATAGAATGCTAGCAGGTGAGTTGCCTACCTTGCACAGGACAGGAGAGGACAGACAAACTGCACACTTTCGTGACATACGCCTCAAACTGAGGCGGGTCTGACTAGCATTTTCTACAAAATACAGTGGGAGAAAATTAGTGCATTGTGTACAGAAGGTTAAGTATTATTTTGGGAAATGCCAAGCTGTGTACCAACTGTGGAAGAGTGTATTTTATTTTCAGGAAAATGGCTACAGAAATAATTCCGACCTTGACATTCCTGGTCAATAGACTGATTCTACAACCAGATCGCCATAATGCTCAGAGGTCATGGGTCAAGGCTGCATTGTTGGGGCTCAGGCTATGGCTGTTCAGAGCCCACAGGCCCATGAGCCAGTCCTGACCTGGGTGCAGGTGGTCTAGGTAGGGGCCCAGCTTTTCCCTTTTATATCTGGCTCCAGGATCCTAAATGGGCCAATCAGGTTCAAGTTCTCTAGCTGTCACTCAACCTTGAGTTAATTCTTTGTATTGAAAATGGAAAGCAGGGCCTCCCTGGTGGCACAACGGGTTAAGTCTCAGCACTATGAAGCTATCTGCAGCCACTGCAGCATGAGTTTAATCCCAAGCCAGGGAGCTTCCCACATGGCACAGCAGATCTCTCCTGCCTTGCCCGCTGCTCCCCTCAGCAGTGCACTTCAGTAGATCTGCCTGTTTTGCTCCCCACTCTGGCTCTGGTGAATCCTCTCACCACCCCACACCTCTGGCCTACACCTGAGTTCTTGTATGCATAAATAAATAAATCTTTTAAAAAACAACAACAAAAAGAAAATGGAAAGCAAACTGGTGGTAATGATCCAATCAGACACCTGGGATTGAAGACAGCCATTAGGTTTGTCGGTGGGGAACCCTGAAGATGATATTAGACAGTAAGAGCCAGCTTGAGTCAGTCAGCAGCCCACTTCTGAAGTGAGAAGCATTCATTGGACCACCCTTGAAGAAGGATGCAACAAATCTTTGCAGTCACCCCTGCCCTGTAGACTTCCAGATCTCCAGACTTCCCAGACCACCTTAGAACTTCGCAGAGACCCAGTTGCTGCACTTGCCCCCGGCCCTGGCTCTGGCATTGCCTCCAAGGAGCACCGTTATCCTTGGCCTGGTGTCTCAAAGAGCTGTTGACTATTGGGCCACAGTAATAGATCACAAAGAGCTATAGCACTGGTGTCTCTGATACTGACGCTGGTGACCAGTACTCTGGCCACCTTTAAGAGCTGTCCATCACATCTGATTCTCCAGCATGGCTTCCTGGTGCTATTGGGTCCATTGTGGTCTGGCCCAGGATTTGGTGCTGTCCAACCGGGCCTACAGACTGTTGCTGTGGGCATTGTCACATCAGTGGCCCCCAGCTGTCAGAGTGCAGGCCTTGATGGACTACTGTCTGGTATACCACCAGCTCCAGGTCCTTGTTGATGGGACGGTGCCATCTAGCATGAGTGGCCTTTGTATGGGACTTTTGGACACTGTGGACACCATCTAGGGTGAGATAGCTGGCCGTTAGCCTTAGCTGGACTTAGAAACTCCTTTCCCCCAATCTCCTACTTGTTAAATAAACCCTGTTGAGGGCCTCCCTGGTGGCGCAGCAGTTAAGCGCTGCACTGTGGAGTTGTCGGCAGCGGCCACGCGAGTTTTACGCCCAGCCAGGGAGATTCCCACATGGCGCGGCAGACCTCTCCTGCCTTGCCCACTGCTCCCCTCAGTAGTGTATTTCTGTCGATCTTCCTGTTCTGCTCCCCTTTCTGTCTCTGGTGAGCCCTCTCGCCGCCCCATGCCTCTGGCCTGTAACCCAGCTTGTATGCATAAATAAATAAACCTTTAAAAAAAAAAAACAAAAAAACCTGTTGTTGTTGGACCCTGAGCCAGAGTGGTCTTACAATTATGTGCACAGGTGAACACACACTGACAGTGACCTGTCCTCTACCTTGGGCACTGTCTTGAGTACTATTTTACATTGTAGTACATTTTACATTGTAGTACTATTTTTACATTGAGTACTATTTTAGCACTCTTTCTGTACTGTTTTAATTCCTTCTCTTGAACATGTGTGGTAGCTTGTGCAATAAATAGAAAGTACAGGGCCTCCCTGGTAGCCTAGAGGTTAAGTCTCAGCGCTACCACTGGGACGGCCTGAGTTTGATCCCAGCCAGGGAGCTAACTCACATGGCGCAGCAAACCTCTCCTGTTTTGCCCACTGTTCCCTTTAGCAGTGAATTTCAATAGATCTGCTTGTTCTGCTCCCCACTCTCTCTTTGGTGAATCCTCTCACCCTCCACCCCACGGCCAACACCCTAGTTCTTCTATGCAAAAATAAAATCTTAAACAAAGCAAAACACAAACAAATAGAAAGTACACTGTGTGACTTCCAAGCCTAGAACAGAAACTAGGATATATCTTTTGCCTAGTGCTAATTCTATGACTTTTCCCCTTGCTTAATTTCAGGATACTTTTTCCTGAAGCCCTGCTGCCATGTTGTGAGGAGGTCCAGGTGATGTGAAGAGTCTTCCAGTAAGGCACCAGCAAAAGCCAGCATCAATTACCAGATGAGTGAGTGTTGAAATTGTTCAGCCGCTAGCCTTCAAGTCATTTCCGCTGACACCAAGGGGTGCAGAGATGAGCTTCTTCCATCAATGCCTGCTCAAATTGCAGGTTTGTGAGCAAAATCAATGCCATTGCTTAAAGACAGTACATTTGGAGTTAATTTATTTTGCAGCCATAACATCTGTATTGCTGAGTCACATGTGAAACGTGCATCTTACTCTAGATCACAAAAAAACCATTGGGAGCCTCTGCTCTAATGGTAAACCTCATAATAAATGAACAAGATTATTTTAGACAGAAACACTGCTCTGAAGATAGTAAAACAAAGTTATAGGATTGAGTCACTTGAGTTGGGATGGAGGAGGTGCTTACCATGCTCAGAAACGAGAGTCTGCATGAAATGAAACATTGGGAAAGTTCTCAGTGCCTGGGGATAGCCACGTGAAGCTGTCAAGCGATGGCTGCTTGACTATGTAAGTGTGCAGATGTTTGGACTGGGGATAAAAATCCAGGAGTTGTCAGGGTGCAGCCCAGACCAGATGAGACCACAGTGAGTGAGAGGAGGTCCAAGAATCAAGCTCTGAAACCTTCCATCTGTAGAAATTATAGAGACGAGAAGAAGCCAGCGAAACAGAGGCAGTATAGCCATGGAGGAAGGAGAAAAGCTACAACAAAACCATTAAGAAATGTGATGTGAGTTGACCATCAGGAATCTGAGAGGGGGCTAACCCTCAGTGCTTAAGTACCATGAGATATTTTCCCCAGAGATTTCAGGGCTGCCCTTACATTTTTAAACTGGTTATGTAGATGGCGATATCCTAAGGACAAATATTTATTTAGTCTTCCCTGAGTAACATTCATTTGAAATCTGATGAAAGCAGCGAGAGGCTCTTCCTTAAATGATATTCATAACATCCATACATGTTTGAATTTTGTGCAGCTTTGGGGTTGGGAAAGCTTTGCCCAGTCTTTGTTTCATGCTACATCTGATGACACCTGTAACATCATGATTTGTTGGAAATGCATCTATTCAGCCATTCAGATGACCAAAATATGCTTTCATACATATTTCATCTTCATGTACAGTTCCTGGATCACAGATCCCCAAAGCTTTTGAACTTCCTATGTGTGAAGGGTGTTGAAGATGTCTTTTGCTGTGTCAATGAGGTGACTTTATTTTTTATTTTTTATTTATAGATTTATTTATTTATACATACAAGCTGGGGTGCAGGCCAGAGGCGTGGGGCAGCGAGAAGGTTCACCAGAGACAGGATGGGGAGCAGAACAGGCAGATTGACAGAAATACACTGCTGAGGGGGGCAGCAGGCGAGGCAGGAGAGGTCTGCCACGCCATGTGGGAATCTTCCTGGCCGGGCGTCGAACTCGCATTGCTGCTGCCGACAGCTCCAAAGCGCAGCACTTAACCGCTGCGCCACCAGGGAGGCCCGACTTTTTTTTTAAAAAAAGATTATTTATTTATGCATACAAGCTGGGGTACAGGCCAGAGGCGTGGGGCAGTGAGAGGGTTCACCAGAGACAGAGTTGGGAGCAGAACAGGAAGATCGACAGAAATACACTGCTGAGGGGAGCAGTGGGCAAGGCAGGAGAGGTCTGCCGCGCCATGTGGGAATCTCCCTGGCCGGGAGTCGAACTTGCATTGCTGCTGCCGACAGCTCCACAGTGCAGCACTTAACCACTGCACCACCAGGGAGGCCCCCAATGAGGTGACTGTTGAAAGCACCTAAGGATGGGGACTGCTTGCCTAGAGAACCAACCTTGTGATGAGAGGGTTGTAACTGGCAGTGCCACCCTCAGACCTCTGGGGAGCAGAGAGGAGCTGGAGATTGAGCACAGAATAAATTATAGCTGATGACTTAATCATTGTGCCTGTGTAATTCAGCCTTCATAAAAGCCCCAAAGGAGGGTCTTCAGAGCCTCTAGGTTAGTAAACATGTGGAGATTTTGGGGAGAATGGTGCCATCCTGGAGAGGACCTGGAAGCTCCTCGTCCTTCCCCTCTGAAGTGCTCTGTGTATCTTTACCACCTGACTGTTCTTGAGTTGTATCTTTTGCAATAAATAGGTATCCTAGTGAGCAGGCATGTTTCCTGAACTCTCTTGAGAGGTTCTAGCAAATAAGTTGAACCTAAGTAGGCAGGCCAGGAGCTTCTGATCTGTAGCCAGCTGGTGAGAAGCACTGGTAGGAGCCTGGTCTTGGACTGGTGTCTAAAGTGGAGAGTGGTCTTGGGAGCCTGACCTCTTAACTTATGGGATGTGACACTGGTGTCATGTCAGAGGACATGAGCTGAGGGCCTTCCTGGTGGTGCAGTGGGTTAAGCTCAGCACTATGAAGCTATCCAGAGCCACTGCAGCATGAGTTTGATACCCGGCCAGGGAGATTCCCACATGGCGCAGCAGACCTCTCCTGCCTCGCCCTCTGCTCTCCTCAGCAGTGCCCTTCAGTCAATCTTCCTGTTCTGCTCCCCACTGTCTCTGGTGAGTCTTCTTACCACACCACACCTCTGGCCTGCACCCCAGCTTGTATGCATAAATAAATAAATCTTAAAAAAAAAGAATTGAGCTGAATTCTTGGACACTCTGCTGGAGTCCGCGAGTCACGTGTTGGAGTGGGGAGGTCTCTGCACATTCATTCCACCCATTGGAACTGGGTCTGCAAACCCAACACGACACCTCATTTGTTTCCCACAGAAGTATCAGTGTTGGTTTGGGAGCTGACTCCCTGCAGTTGGCTCTCACGGGGAGCATGTCACTGTCCACTGCATGACTTTTAGTGACAGGAGCTCACCTCTGTGCCCAAAGGTGGTGGATTGCATAACCACACAGAGTGAAATAAAGAGGGGGTAAAACCTTGTATTCGGTTTCTGGACCAGCAGCTTACCTATGACCTTGGCAAGTTCTTAACCTTGCTAAGCCCTGGGCTAATGATAGCTCGCTCTTATCAGCTGGGGTGGGGGTGTTCAAGAGGTAACCCAGTGGAGATTGCATAACCATAGCCTGACAGAAATAAATGTTCTAGTCAAAAAAGTTCACTCACCTCTCTTGCAAGGAACAAAGCCAGAACCACCTCACAGCCAATAGGATGGCTACCATTAAATTAAAAAAAAAAAAAAAAGGTTGGCAAGGATGTGGGGAAATTGAAACCCTTATGCATTGTTGGAGGAATGTAACATGATGTGGCTGCTAGGGAAAAGCAGTTTGGTGGTTCCTTGAAAATTAAAAATAGAACTATCATATGATCTAGGGCTTTCACTTCTAGGTATATGCCCCTGAAATTGAAAGCAGAGACTTGAAGCGATATCTGTATACCCAGTATTACTTACAATGGCCAAAAGATGAATGGATAAACAAAATGTGGTTTGGGTCTCCCTGGTGGCGCAACAGGTTAAATCTCAGCACTATGAAGCTATCCGCAGTCATTGCAGCACGAGTTTGATCCCCGACAAGGGAGCTTCCCACATGGCACAGCAGACCTGTCTTGACCCTGCTCTCCTCAGCAGTGTATTTTGGTAGATCTGCCTGTTCTGCTCCCCACTCTGTCTCGGGTGAATCCTCTCACCAACCCCTGCACCTCTGATCTGCACCCCAGTTCTTCTATGCAAAAATAAACAAAATCTTTATTTAAAAAAAGGAAGAAAATTCTGACACATGCTACAACATAGATGAATCTTGAGAACAGGAAGCAAAATAGGTTGGTTCATTACAAAAAACCAAATACTGCATGGCTTCAGAGTAGTCAAATTCATAGATCTAGAAAGTAAAACAGTAGGTTCCAGAGGCTAGGGGTTGGGGGTGTGTGTGAAGATTTAATATTTAATGGGACAGAGTTTCACTTTGGTAAGATGAAGAGTGTCTGGAGGTGGATGATTACATAGCAGTGTGATTGTGCTTAATCCCATTGAATTGGACACTTAAAAAAATGGCTGAAATGGTGTATCTTATGTTATGTACACTTTATTACAATTAAAAATAAAAGTATACAGTTTTTAAAAAGGCAGAGCAAGAAACTGGAGTTGGGCTCTTAAGAACTGAACAAATTAACAAAGATGGAAAATCAGTCCTGGGCAACTGTTTATGAGAAATAATACATTTTTGGGCCTCTCTGGGGCACAAGGGGTTGTCTCAGCACTATGGGGCTGTCCTCAGCCACTGCGGCACAAGTTCCATCCCTGGCCAGGGAGCTTCCCACATGGCACAGCAGACCTTTCCTGCCCACTTAGCAGTGTATTTCAGTCAGTCTGCCTTTTCTGCTCCCCACTCTCTCTGGGGAATCTCTCACCACCCCCATACCTCTGGCCTACACCCCAGGTCTTGTATGCATAAATAAATCTTTTCCAAAAAAAAGAGAGAGAGAGAAATAATGGATTTTTTTTTTTAATTTCCAAAAGTTCCCTTCTTCCCTCACAAATCCCCTGGGAAGCTGACAAGAGCAGTGGACCTTCCATTCAGAAACACACCACTTTGTATAAACTTCTAGGACTTCTAAAACCTCAGTTACCCACTATCTCCTGCCTGGTTGAACAGCCCAAAGGAAAGGAGAAGTCAGGAGAAGGATCAGGGAACATGGATCTGTTGGGGGAGAAAGGACTCCCTGAATAAACTCCACAGATAGGTTTTTACAGACCCCACCCCCACCTCAGACCAGAGAGATTCAAGACACCTAGGATTATGAATCCCATAATGCCATCATCACTGAAGGGAGGATGCTGGGAACTGAGGGTGGAGTTAAGCAGCCAGGTTTGGTATATAACCAGACATGGGGACTTTGGGGGGTTTTTGGCTGTTTACCAGGTTTTCGTGCGCCATTGGGATTCTAGCTCAGGGGAACTGGTAGGACACATTCACCAATTAATTCTTTTTTTTTCTTTCCTCGAGTTGTCTTTTTATTTCCCCTCCTTTTGTAAATAAACCCTTTATTAATTTTATTGTGTGTGTCTGCAATTGAGTCTTATTATAAGTCCCTTTTAAGCGCACGGGTAAGGACCCACAGTCAGGCACCCCATTTTATATCAGGGCTGCCCTGTAACAGATCCTCTTGTGGGGAGGGAAGGGCCCAGGGAGCTGCTGGAGGTTGCAGATTTCCACTTCTGGCCTGGTGCTGGTGACATGGGGAGGTTGTTTGTGAAAAGCCACAGAGCTGTACACTTCTGTACACAATTTGTGCCTATAAGGTGTATTACATCTGGGAAAAAACTAATCAAAGCGCAAAAGAAAAGATTTTAAGACCCAGTCTACTAGAAAAAGCTTTGAGGCCTCCGTGGTGGTGCAACGGGTTAAGTCTTAGCACTATGAGGCTATCCGCAGCCACCAAAGCACGAGTTTGATACCCAGCCAGGGAGCTTTCCACGGGGTGCAGACCTCTCCTGCCTTGCCTGCTGCTCCCCTCAGCAGTGTATTTCAGTCAGTCCGCCTGTTCTGCTCCCCACTGTATCTCTGGGGAATCCTCTTACCACCCCCACACCTCTGGCCTACACCCCAGCTCTTGTATGCATAAATAAATCTTTAAAAAAAAAATAGAAAAAGCTTTGACAGATATTCCAGAGTGCTGACAGTTGGCATTTCTATTAGATGGGATCATGGCCGCCTCTATTATGCCAAACACTGTTTTTTACAATCACTATAAATTATTTTGTCACAAGGGGGAATAATCAGTAGAGATTTTTTGAAGTGTTCATAAGAATTTTCTACAATGGCAATGTTCTTTATCTCTGTAGCACAACGCAAATGCCCCCAGCCAGGTGTGAATATAGAGCATAATTAATTAGTGAATTTACATTTAAATGGAAATAGTCACATGGCCACTGGCTACAGTAGTGAACCCGGCCCAGCTAGGGCACAACATAAAGAAGTATTTTGTAACATTTCTTTTACTTTTCTGCAGCTTTGAACATTATTCAAAATAAATCAATTTTTTAAAAAGAGATTTTAAAATTTAAAGAAGAGTACAGTGAGACAGTGACCCCAGGATGTCTGCATTATCATAAGGTAGCTTTATTAAATTCCTTTACCTTCTATAAATGATTACAAAAGGAATACTTCATTTAGTGTAATACTGTATGGACGTACCGTGGTCGGAAGTGGAGTTAAAGGCCATGAATACAACGTGAGAAGAGAATGGAGACAAAAGCAGGACCCTGCTGGGTATGGGGGTGGAGGGAATTGCAAGGATAAATATGGGCTTATCTGGGGGGGGGTCGTTGAGATGCTTTTTCAAATCTTAAAATAAATGCGCTCGCCGGGCTCGGGGGCCAGGCACAGAGGAGCACAGCTCATATGCTGCGTCTCAACGCCCGCTTCTGCCAGCCACCAGCAGTGGCCCCACTGGGATTGGGCTTTGTGTTCTGTCCAATTCTCAACACACACACACACACACTCACTCTCTCTCTCTCTCTCTCTCTCTCTCTCTCACTCACACATACACTCCATCCCGCCCTCCCTCTCTCTCATCTTCTTTGACTATTCATGTTCTTTTGTCTTAGGTACATCTCTTCAATCAAAACCAAAACAAGCCAAAGAACTCCATCAAGCCAAGATGCCTGCTTTTCCAGGAAAGAAGTCGGCACTTTGCTTTACTGAATGAAAGTGAGCTCTCAGGGCTTGCTCTGTCCTGCTGTGATCTGGCTTCACCTCTGGAGGCTGAAGAGAGCTCTGGGCAAGAGGGCAGCACATCTCTTAGCCAGGGATCGTGCTCCCGCCCCTCCCCCCAACAGGCAGTTTTTGAAATGGAAAAGCTCCCCTCTTTTATCCACAAAAGGAAGGAAGAGGCAAGAAAACTAAGTCGAGATTCTGGGGAACAGAACAGACCATGAAGGAAACTGTGTGTGTCTGGCAAGCCCTCTTCCAGCAGGCTCCATTCCAGGTTGTTAAAAAAAGCAGCTGGCCCTTATTTGGTTTTCAGCAAAGCCCTGTCTCTTTAAGTTTGTGCTGGGGAGTCCTCGGGGGCAGCCAACTTTTAATCGTGCACACATGGGGTTTTTGGAGCTTGCCCTGTGCTTTGCCAACAAGCACATGCCCTGTTTTCTTTTCTTTGAGGAGAGAAATTCTGAAATCTGGGCTGGAAGAGGACGGCCCTGTTACCGGGGTTCTAAGCATAGGTACCTAGCAGCCACTCTGGGAATAAGATTAATTTCCTGTGTCTCGAGGTCTGATGGATTTTCTAGGAAAATTTACTATTTAGCAGAGTCTCCATGTGGGGAGGGGATAGATTTCTGGGTAGTTTCTCCATGTGAACTGCTCACACATCTTGGCTCATGCATCTCAACTGCTGGGTCCACCTGAATGGGGGCAACACTGACAATGGCCAGTGAGGAGACAGAAGAAAGGACTGAGCATCCTGCCCTGGGTGACAAAGACAGAATCTGTGTTGTAAAGAGACCAGAAGAAAATTTCCCCAAGAAAGCCGATGGGGGAGTGGACAAAATGCTATTATATACCAGACAATTAACTGTAGGGGTGAGGGGGGGCTCTAAACCACTTGAGATGCATCCAAGCATAATAACATTCAGAATTAAAATGAAAATATGCAGTTCCAGTGACTTTCAAATTGGGCAGCAAACAAAATGATTTTCCCCATCCCCCCACAATGATTCAAAAATACAATATTTTTCCCTTTCACCCTCCTCCATCCATAATTGCCAGTTGATTGTTCTCAATGTTCTTCATAAACCCACGCCTCAGCATCAGCCACTGGCGCCAATTTATACAAGAATTTAGCTTTGGTCTGTGCTGTGGCTGCTTTGAACTGGGGTACCAGGGAAACCCACTGTAAGCTGGAGTCTTGTTGCTGTTGGGGGCTCCCTCTGGACTTTGAGACTTGCCTTGGAGACTTGGGCCATGGTGGGAATGAGTAGGGGGTGGCCAGGGAGGAGATGAGGGACCTCTGGCTCTGGGGCTGGATGGCCCCAAGGGAGGCCCCTTACAGCTACTCTTCTGCAGAGGATGATGCAGGACTTTCATCATCTGACATTGGGGCGAACTGAAAAGAGAAGCAGAATTCCTTTCATTTGGCATTCTTTCCAATGCCAACGAGGTGCCAACTTTGTTGGCTGCCCTGTGGCTGCGATAAGTGAGCAAAAGACCCTGTCCCTTGGCCTCAAGGAGGTGACGCTGTAGGGGAGAGGCCTCAGAGAAGCACAGAGCTGCGCGCTGTATAGGATTTCCCCAGGGATAAGGGATGAGGGGAATAAAGTGCAGAGCAGGGGGGCCAGGAGGGTAGTCTCAGCTCAGTAATGCTGAGGGGATTCTCAAGGGGGCAGAGCAGACAGAGGAAATGGTGAGTACAAAGGCCCTGAAGCAGCAGAGTGAGGAGAGAGAGTGCGGGGCAGGCTGGGCTTTGGGAAAGACTTCATTTTTTTTTCTCCAATGAGGGAGATTTGGAGACAGAGGAGGGATGTGTCCTGACTTGTGTTCACAGTGACTTCAGCCACTACGGGACTAGCAGACTGGAGGGGCCACTGAGTGAGGAAGCCAGGGGCTCAGGGCAGAGGCGATGGCAGTGGCCTAAGTGGACAGTGATGGGAGGCTGGAATCTGTCCTGCAAGAGTTCTTGGAGACCGGACCACAGCAGGACATCAAGAGGCCCTATCACCTCCATCTTTAGTTGAGGAAACCAAGGCCCAGGTAATCCCTGGATGACCCTCAATACCACACCAGGTATCCTGACACTCTGGGGAGTGAAGCTGGAAAGACACAGCTTCAATGAGAACTAGGAGCCAGATGGGAGATGATGGCTTCCGTCCTAGCACCTTCGCTTTCCTGGACTGTTTGGAGAGTTGCACACTGCCCTTGAACCCATGAGGTCAGGGCAAGTACAGGTGGGAGTGAGGCAGAGGAAGCAGCAATGCTCCTGTCCAAGGTCCAGAGTCAGACTGTGGGGCCTCCATCCCTTCCTGGCCATGAATGTAAACTCGCTAACCCTTACCTTTCTCACCTGAAAATGGAAATTGTAAAATTATTTATGCAACCTAATGGGATTACTGTAGTGTTCAAGAGACTATCCCTGGGAGTACTTAGTGTCCAGTCATCAGACTGGAAGGGCTTGTCTCCTCTACCAGATAAGGATATCACTCTGGGGACCCCCATCAGCCTGGAAGAACTGCCTCATCCATCAGGCACTTAGTGCACAGCGAGTATCAGTACTATTCTATTATGTTTCTAGAAGAATATTTTGCTAACAGATGTGATTTTTCTAAAACCCAGATTTCTGTAATCAGATGAGAGAAATACTGAGTTAGACACAGGTTAGTTTTCTTTAACTAAAGTGAGACTTCTCAGGCCTTTTAATACAGTGGCATGCCTCAAATAGAAGTCACATCCTCACCGTAGCCCACAAGGCCTTGCATGGCTGACCAGCAGCAATACCTCCCCGGCCTCATCTTCTCCCTTGGGTTCTTAGATCGCCTCAAGCACACACCTGCTCCTGCCCAGGGCCTTTGCCCTGGCTGCTCCTGCTGCTGGAGCGCCACAGGATTTGCTCCTCAAGCGTTGACTCAAATGTGCTTGGCTGAAGTCTAATATAGCTTCTCTATTACTTGTCTCTTATCACTTGCTGTTTTATATTACTCCCCAGCATTTACCATCACTGCCTCTGTGTCTCTTACTAAAATGTCCACTCTGATGACAGAAAATTTTTCTGTTTGGTTCACAGCTGTGACCACCAGGACTCAAAACAGGGCCTCTGTAGGTATTTCTCAAAGGAGTGAGTGGTGATTGACAGATGCATCTGGAACCAGGCAGATCTGGGTTCCAATACTGTTGTGTTAACCATGACCATGCAGACCCTCTGTGCCCCACTTTCTCATGGGGTGCCATGAAGGTTCAACAAGCATGGGCCCCTATACCATTAGCTCTTCATAATCATTTGCCCCACTCATTGCCTCCAACCCGCTGCCCTGCCAGGGTAGGGACTCACCGAGCACTTGATGTTCATGCGGGAGTACAGCATGGACGCAATTTCACTCTGCCCTGCATCTAAGGCCACCATCAAAGCGGTGCTTCCGTCCTGCAAGGCATCCACTGCTATGACAACAGCCCTTGTGGCACTCCCGCCCTGCCCCGAGATGCACCTGGGTGGGGACTCACGCGATCAGTGAGCGAGATGTTGCAACTGGGCACGGCCAGTAGCAGCCCTGTGATCTCCTTGTGGCCGTGCTCACAGGCGCACATGAGGGCGGTGGAGCCGTCATCATCTTGAACATTGACGTCTGCCTCACAGGCCAGCAGCGCTTTGACCACATCTACCCGCCCGTGGCTGACCGCCAGCATCAGGGCTGTCTGCCCTGCCTGGGTAGAGTAAGGTACAGGATTACAGACCACGCATGCCCGAGGCATGACATCCCTGGCTCTGGGGCCTCCATGGTTCCTGAGTATTGATACAGATGGCACCTCAACTCACTCTCCTCTGTATCTCAAATCGTCCTTCCCACCACCCAGCCATTGTACTTGCTGGTCCCCCTCCCTTCCCTTATCTTTAAGGTCTCAGTTTCAGGATCTTTCCCTCAGGAGGGCCTGTTTGCCTACAGGCTCTCATGTCCACCAAGAGCAAGTTCCTAACTCATTGGCATAAACCTGTGTAAAAATTTATCAAGCTAAGATTTATTTATTTATGCGCACAAGAACTGGGGTGTAGGCCAAAGGTGTGAGGTGGTGAGAGGGCTCAACGGAGACAGAGTGGGGAGCAGAACAGGCGGATTGACTGAAGTACACTGCTGAGGGGAGCAGTAGGCGAGACAGGAGAGGTCTGCTGCGCCATGTGGGAAGCTCCCTGGCCGGGGATTGGACTCGTACTGCAGTGGTTGCAGATAGCTTCATAGGCTGCGACTTAACCCCTTGTGCCACCAGGGAGGCCCTCAAGCTAAAATTTAGACGCTCCTTTGGATGTCAGCTCAACCTCACTAAAAATTAAATCAATATTTATCAATGGATGAATGGGTAAACACCATGGTATATTCAGACCGCAGAATACTATTCAGTCTTAAAAAGAAATGTAGCACTGATGCTCACTGCTGTGTGATGAACCCTGAGGCTGTGCTCAGTGACACACAAGACGCAGAAAGCACGCAGAAAGCACGGACAAGGAAGCTTCACGGGCTGCCTTCAGAGAGATATGTTGGTGGTGATTTCATTGTTGTGTGCCTTTGACCATGTGCAAACACCATGCAATCAGGATGGTACAGGGGCCTCTCTGGTGGCGCAGCGGTTAAGCGCTGCACTGTGAAACTGTTGGCAGCAGCGACGCGAGTTTGACACCCAGCAGGGGAGATTCCCACATGGTGCGGCAAACCTCTCCTGCCTCGCCCGCTGCTCCCCTCAGCAGTGTGTTTCCATCAATCTGCCTGCCAGCAATCCCACTTTTGGGAATCTACCCAAAGGATACAAAAACACTAATCCGAAAGGATACATGCACCCATATGTTCATTGCGGCACTGTTCACAATAGCAAAGGTATGGAAGCAACCCAGATGTCCAAAAATAGATGATTGGATCAAGAAGATGTGGTACATATACACAATGGAATACTATTCAGCATGGAAAGAAGATAAACACATGCAATTTTCAGCGACATGGATGGAATTAGAGGGGATCATACTCAGTGAAATAAGCCAGAAAGAAAGAGAAAAATATTGAATGGTTTCACTTATAACAGGACTATAGGGAGGCCGGGTGGGAGAGAGACAATCAGTGGGGAGGGGGCGGGGAGGCGGAGGGAGGGAAGGAAAAGGGCACAAAATGGAATAGAAAAGAACACAAGGGACCATGGAGATGGATCACGGTGGTGGGCTACCCAAGGGGAATACAAAATGTAAAAGACATAAATAACAATAAAAATATATATTTATAAAAAAAAAATCTGCCTGTTCTGCTCCCCACTCTGTCTCTGGTGAACCTTCTCACTGCCCCACGCCTCTGGACTGTACCCCAGCTTGTATGCATAAATAAATAAATCTTTAAAAAAAAAATCAGGACAGTACAGCCTGCTGCATACCAGACTAGGGGTGCGGCCAGGTGAGCCCACCATCCTCTGTGCAGCCCATTGCTGACTGAAATGTTGCTAAACAACACATGACTGTATGTGATGCCACTTGAATGAAATATCCTGGACAGGTAAACCCACAGGGACAGAAAGAAGACTGGTGACTGCCAGGAGTTGGGAGAAGGGAGAATGGGGAGTGACTGTTAATGAGTACAGTGATGGGAACATTCTGGAAATAGATGGAGATGATGGCTCCACAATGCTATGAATCTACTAAATGCCACTGAACTGGGTACTTGAAAAAGGGCTAATTTCATGTAAACTTCATCTCAATTTTTAAAAAAGTAAACCATGACAATTTTATTTTTAAATTAAAAGAAATGAAAGCAGGGGTCTCCCTGGTGGCACAGGGGTTAAAGTCTAAATGCTAACAAGCTATCGCCAGTCACTTTAGCCTGAGTTCAATCCCGGCCAGGGGGCTAACCCACATATGGCACAGCAGACCTCTCCTGTCTAGCCCACTGCTCCCCTCAGCAGTGTATTTCAGTAGATCTGCCTGTTCTGCTCCCCACTCTGTCCCTGGTGAATCCTCTCACCTCCTGCACCTCTGGCCTACACTCCAGCTCTTGTATGTATAAATAAATAGATCTTAAAAAAAAAAGTAATGAAAGCAACATAAAAGCAATCAGGGCCTGTTCCTATGATGCGCCATTGCAGCTCTCTGCTTTTCTTCATGGAATTCAGGCTGTTGCAAATCCCTCCCCTCCCTGCCGGCCCTACCAGGTCCTGGTTGCCCTGCTTTTCTGGACATCCTTCCACACTCCTGTCAACTCCATAGTCCCTCAGCTTCTGCTCCCCGCAGCCAGAGGGAGATTTCACACCCAAAAGTAGGCCATGCTGTTGCTCTCCTGAACACCACTGGGGGTTTCCTGCAGCCCCTGAGTCCAAACCCATTCCCAGCTCTAAAGTTGCCTGCAATGCTCACTGCTCTGAAGCTCCTGGCTGACTATTGACAACTGTCCATCATTTAAGTCCACAGTGTCCAGTTGCTGTTCAACAAATTACCAAGCAGTATGTGCAATGGTGTTGGATTAAGAAATGCCTCCCACAGCTGCTCTCCACCCCGCTTTTTCCATCAGAAGGTTCTATGTCAGAAGTAGTCATGCAGGTCAACAACAGGGACTCTGGAGGTGACCACATGGGTTTAAATCCCCTCCTCTAGTTTGACTTTGAGGAAATGACTGCCTCTTAATCTCTGAGTGCGAGCCTCAATTTCCCTACCTGTAGGATGGGGATGCTTCTCCTGGGCATGGAACAAGATAACATTTGGGCTTGGTGCACAGCTAGGACTTAATAAGCGGGAGCAGCAGCCTGCTCTATAGTGTCGAGGGCCTGTACCTGGCTGGCTTTGGCATTGACATCTCCAAGTCGGAAAAGCTTCAGGACAGTCTCAATGTCATCCTGGGTTCTCAGGGTGGCCAGGGCGGTGAGCATGATGGGGCTGTAGCCAGCACGGTTCTGCTTGTCCACCTGGCAGACACCTGGAGAGGGGGGAGGAGCAGGTAGACATGAGCCCTCTGGCCCCACAGATGCAGGTAAACCTGCCTCAAAGCTGGGGGCGGGGGGTACACCGAGGACCAGGCACCTCCTCCACTCTACCAACCGAATTCCAGGCTTCCTCCCTCCTCCATTAGTCTAGGTGTGCTCTCATTCCTCCCTTTTCTGACTGAGAACCCCATTCTGTTCCAGGGTCTCCATCTCCATTGTGGTACCCCATGAGATGAGGGGCTCCTAAAGGTGGAGACTGCCTCCTCCATCACACTGGGATCCCCTGACAATGGCTCCCACATTTAGGGCTGACAGTCAGAGCTCTGTCTCCCCCATTAACCTGGGAGAGCTAATTCCCTTCAGACCAGTCTGCTTCCTCTCAGAATATGGGCTCTGCCTCCTCCATCAGACTGGGAGGGCAGTGTGTCCCGTCAGGCTGTGGAGTGGTATTTCCTCTGTTAGACTAGGAGAGAACAATGTCTTCTCCATCAGGCCATCAGACCAGGGGCGACAGCTGGCAGTCTTGCTCTGGCCCCTGGTTCTGCCCGAGCTCACCGCTGTCCAGCAGCTGCCGTACCACAGGGAAGTTGGCATGAGACACGGAGTAGTGCAGCGCTGTGTTGCCATTACTGTCGGCGATGTTGACCACGTAGTCCAGCAGCCGTACCGACATGGCCCTGAATGTGACCAGGTGGCGCCGCACAAGCTCGGGGTGGGCATCACTGCGGCAGGCCAGGCGCAGCCACTCCTGCAGCACTGTGGTGTAGGCCACTTTCTGGACACAGGCCGGGGAAGAGAGAGGTGTGAGCGGGCAATGGGCTGTCCCATCTCAGACAAAGCCCCAAGAGAGCAGTGTGGACACCTCTGCTCCGAACCAGATTCTTAAAGCGGAGATGTGGGCACCCCAACTCCAGAGGAGTCCCCTGGGGCAAAATACAGTATCCCCATGAAGGGAAATAGACATTGGAATCCCAGATATGCCCCCAGAGGGGGTGAGCATCTCCCTCCCTAGTATGCTCTTCAAAGGCACGTTCAGACATCGTAAGGGGAAAGACAGCAGCCCCTTCCCTCAAGCCCCCTGTGGAGCAAAAATTTCAGGCAGGTGATAATCTTCCAGCCACTCTCCAAGGTCTATGATTTAAGCACTACCTACCCCCCAAACTCCCAGTTTCGATGTTGAGGTCCCCACAAGGCAGGCAAAGGACACACTGTGGGTGAGAAGCCACAGTGAGGGTGGAGGGGAAGGGGTGTCCCCCCAGGTCCAGGGCCCTTCCATACCAGCTCCCTCTCAGTAAGAGTGTTGGGATTGTCCAGGTACTTTTCCAGGGACAGGCAGGCTGAGACAAGGTCAGGGCTTAGCTCCATCCTGTCAGGGACAGACAAGTGGGAAGTTCATCTTGGGAGCACCCACCTCAGCCTCCTGGGTAAGCCCACTCCTCACATCCAACTGGGACATTGGAAAGGCTCTCCACCATGGCTTAACCAGTCCTGCCAGGGTTCATCTGAATGGTAGAACATCAAATTCCTTTCACCAGGGACACACCTTTACATTGCACCCAAAGGGCAGCTATCGGAAAACACACAGACCCTAAGAGAAAGTGGATGCACAGGCCAAATTTATTCCAAGTGGTTCAAGAGCAGATTTTTCATCAGGAAATAAAAGAGATATTAAACAGTGTGGGCAGGTGGGACAAATGTCCCAAAGAAGGTGGGTAAACTGCCTGGCCCCTAAATCTTAACTCCAACAGCCCATTAAGTCCTTTATCAAAAGACTCTAGACCTTCAGATGTCCTGAAAGAGAAAGTGTTTGTGCACTAATTCAGACTATGGTGTGCATGACTGATAGGTTTCCTCAGAAGGTTTGAATGGTGGGAGTTGAGGCAGAAGTTCACACACTGCCTGAATTCCTTTTGCCCAGAAAACTGACCGGATCTCCTCCTCTGCATTTGATCCCGATGCTCCCTCAGTTGTGGACATGTGCTTCGACTCCCCAGATAGCTGGCACTCCTGCTGGCTGTTCTTGGCCACTGTTGTCCCTGAAGGCCTGAGCTGGGGGGCTTCAGCCACACTTGAAACCCTGTCTTCTGGCTCTGGGGCCTCATTCTCTGTGCTCTCATTGTCTGAGAAGTTCTCTGCTGTGCTGGAGTCCTCAGATGAGGACTCATATCTGGGAGGAAGGAATGGTTGGGGGAGGGAGATGCCACAGTTGGGATGGGGCGTGGTGGGGGAGGGGCAATGGGCTCTGAGTACTTAACCTGTTAAATGGGGATAAAGGCACTATGGACTTCACAGGGCTGGAGGGATGTGGTTTATAGCGTCTGGACACAGTAAACACTATCTGTTCTGGGTGAGAGGCAAGCAGACACCACTGATCACCTTCTACATTTCTGTAACTCTTACTCTGTGCCCCTCACATAGTTATTACTATTCAGAGTCTTGTCCCACCATGAACAGGATTCACGAGTGCTTCTTGGACCTCTGGAGAAAGTCTAAGCTTTTGGGCTTGGCATTCAAGGCCCAAATTGTCCCTGACATTTGTTCCCCTTGCCTTTGGTTTCTCATGTTACTCTGAGCCTTTATCCAGCTGTGCCCTCCAACAGGAGGGCCTCCCTCAATTCTTCCCCATGCTAGCTACTGTTTGTCCTGCAGCTCGTGTCCCCTCCTTCAGTAATGTCCCTGAGTCCGAGTAATGTCCCTCACCTCCTCTGAGTCCCTCACTGCCTGAACACCTCCATCTTTACTCTGACCTCACTGTGTTGGAACCAGAACCACCCACTAGGATCCATCACCCCACTGGGGTGGGAGCTCCGTTAGGATATGGAGCTGAATCTGGCACCTTCTGTGGGGTTGTGCAGTGGTTATAGCATAGGCTCTGGAGCCAATTTCCCAAGGCAGACCTGGGATTGCTTCGTGAGATTTAGCAAGGCACTCAGCCTCACTGTGCCTCAGTTTCCTCGTCTGTCTATTGTTCTTTGGTTAAATGAATGAATCAAAGTGAGGGGTTTAGAAGAGGGTCCTTGGTATAATCTTGGGCAAAAATAAATCAAGGAACAAACAGGAGGACCAATGTTAAGGAAAGGGCGGGGAGCATGGGAAGGGGGCTCCTCTTACCCGCCATTGACCCCCACAAACTGGAGGCTCCTCCTGTGGACTGTGGGGTCTGCTGGCTCCTCCTTCCTCTTCATGATGGACCGTACCCCTGTCTGGGGCCTGCCTACTGGGAGGTGCGGAGTCATTAGGAGCTCCCAAAGCCAGAGCCCACACACAGGCCTCCAGTGCCCCTGCCCTCTCAGCAGCCACTACTTACCTGTATCCCCTGTCACCTCCAACTCACATGAGGCTGCTTGCCTGGTGGGCTCCCTGTTGGTGGTGTCACTGGTGGGCAACTGGCCTATGCTCTTTTCTGGCTGCGCCAACAAGGATGCTGCAGACTCTGGGGGTGATAAGGACAACTCTGCAGGAGCCTCCAGGAAACCTGGAGGGGTACGAAAAGAGGCAACCGCTGTGGGTAAGAACAGAAAAATAGCTGCTTCTTAGGGGGGAGGGGCATGGCACACACACTGACTATGTGTTCCAAAGCTAATTCTTGCATTCTTCCAGCCAATCTTCCCAGCCCAAGACAACATCAGATTGTTACAAATGAGGAGACTGGGGCGCAGAGGTTGCCACAGGCCACCTAGTAAGCGAGCAGCAGAATGGTTCCAACTATTGCCTGTTGCCTGCCCCACAGCCAGTCAGGGACAGGGAGGACCCTGCGACCCCCACCAACCCAGTTCCTGACACCCCTCCAACATCAAAGCTTATCTGGAAAAGAGTTGAAAGGTCACAGTCACCATGTCTCCCAGGAAAGAGCTGTACAACCTCAGGCAAGTGACATAACCTCTCTATGCCTCAGGCAAGGGACATTTTCTTGCAGGTGAGAGTATAGCCTAAAGACAGTAACTGGGGGAGAGGGCTGAGAAAAATGTGTGCCCATCCAGAGGGCTCAAGAAACATCTGTTAATTTAAGAGAATTGTCGATCTATATTTAAATGAGACTTAATATTATGACTTTTTAAAACAAAAACAAGATCTTTAACGAAAAGGCTATGTTGTGCATATCATTTTGTATCCAGCTTCCTTTACTTAACATTAAGCAGATGTTGCTTTAATAATCAGGAAAAAGAAACAATTAGAGTTAATGGAAAATGAGTATGAAAACCCCACCCAGGCAGAGATTTGGGAAGATGGAAAAGTTCTGGAGGTGACGGTGGTGACAGCTGCACGGCAGTGTGGATATGTCGGTGCCCCTCAGCTGGACACTGAAACATGGTGAAATGGTGAACTTTATGTTACATATACTTTAACACAGTTTAGGGGGGGACCCCCACCCAGTTTGTTCTGAGGACAAAGGTGACTTCCTGGTACCAGGCCCTGAGGGTGCCCACTGCCCACTGGGGTTGGGGGGGAAACCCCAGCTCACCATCCTGGAGCCAGGAGCAGAAAGCCCAGCACTACTCTCAGCAGCTGCCCATGCCTGGCAAAGCACTCAGATCCCTCCAGGCCACATGTGGCTTCTGTGTCACCACTTCCCCAGGAAGTCCCCTTCCTGCCACGGGCCACAGGCTCTGAAGACCAATTATTTTTACTCTCTTGTAATGGTTAAATTATTATTTTTTTAAATGCACAGCAACTGCTTCCTCAAGTCCCGAGGCAACATTCAACTTTAGTTAACAGGGAGTAAATACTCAGTGCAGGCAAAGAAGAGACAAATGAGACACTTGGCTAAAAACTAGTCTGACAGCACACCAGCCCAGGGTGGGGCCAGCCCAAGCTTGAATTCTCCTGGGGAACCAAGAGCAAACGCTGGGTTTCTGTGTGAATCCCCCCCCCCTTTTTTTTTTAAACCTTGTCAATAAATTCACCAAACCAACCAACCAACACCAACTCTGTGTGGCCAAGTGGAATGTGTGTCAGGACGCAAATGGGTCAGTTCCAAACGCAGGGCCCCTGATTTGAAAATCCGGGAGGGATCCTAGGTTTCAGCACCAAAAACAAGTAAACAAACAATTTGACCCCTCCCCCCATAAAAGAACAATAAAACCCTGGGGAAAAATACCCAGAAAGGTGAACAAATCAGGTGAAGCAACATTATGCTAATCAGGCTTTATAAAAGGGCAAAATCGGCATGATTCCACTTAAATGAGGCCCCAGAGTAGTCAGAAATGGAATGGTGGCTGCCTGGGACTGGAGAGGGGATGGGGGACTGGTCTTGATGGGGACAGTTTCAGCTGGGGAAGATGGGAAAGTTCTGGGGGTAGCTGCACAACTGTGTGAATGTGCTTAATGCCACTGAGCTAGACTTAAAGACAGCCACAATGGTTAGTTTGATATTATATGTATTTTACCACAATTTTTAAAGAAGAAATAAAGTGGGGGGCCTCCCTGGTGGTACAATGGGTTGAGCGCAGCACTATGAAGCTACCCAGAGCCACTGCAGCACGAGTTCGATACCCAGCCGGGGAGATTCCCACATGGTGCAGCAGACCTCTCCTGCCGTGCCTGCTGCTCCCCTCAGCAGTGTACTTGAGTTGATCTGCCTGTTCTGCTCCCCACTCTGTCTCTGGTGAATACTCTCACCACCCCACACCTCTGGCCTACACCCCAGCTTGAACGCATAAATAAATAAATCCTAAAAAAAAAAAAAAAGAAGAAATAAAGTGGAGTAATGCTGAGATCCCTTGCACCTCAAGGGAAAAGCAGGCCTTACCTCTAAAGGCTGGTATGGCCCCTCCCAGCCTGAGGAGTTCAAGGTCAGACACTGAAATGCTAACATAGCAGTAGTAATAATAACATTTATTATTGCTATTCCACCAGGAAATGGGATAAACAGAGGGCAAAAATGAAGTCCATTAAAAGCTAAGACAATTTCACAGAAGAGGGCAGAATGGGCCTACAAGACAATAGATCATATTCCATGGTCA
Organism: Scalopus aquaticus; assembly: GCA_004024925.1. Lineage (NCBI taxonomy): Eukaryota > Metazoa > Chordata > Mammalia > Eulipotyphla > Talpidae > Scalopus > Scalopus aquaticus. The sequence continues at coordinate 14,824 of PVIJ01014451.1, read as the reverse complement.
CGACTATTGGAACAGTGGGGCACCATTTCAGGAAGAAATGGGCCAGAGGATTGAAGAAGGCCCTGGAAGGGGGACTGCAGTTCCCATTTGAGGGAACTGGGAATAAGACAGAGAGGTTCCCAAATTAGTGGTGAAAAGTGGGCTCTGTGGTGTGGTATTGGTGTGGAAAAGTAGCTTACCCTACACAACAAAAATCAAGTTGGACCCCAACCTCATGCACAAAATACATTTGGAAGGATTATGGGAAAGTACCATTCTACAGCTCAAGGAAGGAAGGAGGGGTAGCAGGATATTGGAGGCTTCAGGAAGAGGAAAGATGCCTTAAAAAATTCCTCAAAGCACAGCATATATGAAAATACGAGATAATCTTACATGTGAAGCTGAAAAAAAAAATTAAGCGAGCTCAGAGACAGAAGACAGATGGGTGGTGTCAGAAGTGGGGGTGGGGGAAACGGGTGATGGGGATCCAAATGCACAAACTTCCAGTTATAAGAGAAATCAATTTTACAGTGTATTGATTGTAAGATTTTAAGATTATACATTATAGTCATGTAATGTACAGCACATTGACCTTGGTTACAAACACTGTACTGTATATTTGAAACTTGCGGAGGGAGATCTTAAGGTTCTCATCCCAAGAAAATAACTTTGCACCCAGCTTTGAGGGGGTGGAGGCTAAGGAGATTGCTGCTGTGATCACCTCAGTACGCACATGTGCTGGGCCATCACACTGGGCTCCTAAAATTAAGGCAGTTTTACATGCAGGTTATATCACAACAAAACTTGCAATCAAATGTTTTGAAAAGAAAAATACTACATCCAATATGAAGCTTCCTATTTGATTAAAAAAAAAAAAAAGTCTCAAGCCTCCCCGGTGGTGCAATGGGTTAAGTCTCAGCACTATGAAGCTATCTGCAAGTTCGATCCCCAGCCAGGAGCTTCCACATGGTGCAGCAGACCTCTCCTGCCTCGCCGGTTGCGCCCCTCAGCAGTGTATATCAATCTGCCTATTCTGCTCCTGACTGTCTCTGGTGAATCCTCTTACCTCCCCACACCTCTGGCCTTCACCCAGTTCTTGTATGCATAAATAAATCTTCAGGAAAAAAAAAAAGCCTCAGGCAAAGTTCATCAATAGAAGATTAGAACTGGGGGGAAATACAATGCCAAAAATGGGCAAGAAGTTATCTTCTAGGACAGGAATCAACACACTTTTTCTGTTAAGGGCCAGATAATAAATAATTTTGACTATGAGGACCATAAGGTCTCAGTCACAAATAATGCAAAAGCAGCCACAGATAGCAGGGAAGTGAATGGGCATGGCTGTATTCTAGAAAATGTGAGTTTCCTGTAATTTTGCTCATGTCACAAAATGTTTTTCTTCTCATATTGTTCAACTGTGTAAAAACAGAAAAACCATTCTTAGCTTGAGAACCATATAAAAACAGGGCAGCCTGGATTTGGCCCACAGGCTATCATTTGTCAGTCCGTTTCTGGAACTTGAGAAAATGGACAAAGGCGACACATAAGCGAGAAACAGGGGAATCTTTTCAACATACATAGTGATGCCCGATCACACTAAAAATAAAAAAAATGCAAATTAAAACAAGGGGATTGACTGCATTTTGTACCAGTGTCAAACGGGCAAAAAATTAAGAGATAAAACTGCACGTTGGTGGGATGTAGGCACCCCAGACCCAAGTGGGGTATGGACAAGGAGAGGTTTTTCAGAGAGGACCAGACAGAACTCAGAGTGAAAGTGTGTCTGCTGTGACCCAGTGACCCCCCAGGAGGGGACAGGTAAGGATGCCCACAGCATTGTAGACGGCAGCCAGGAGCTGGAAATAACCCATGGGCGTGGGGATCTGTTAAGAACAATGAATTCATACCTAGGGCACTTGTTAAAAAGTTATAAACCAGATTTATAAACATCAATGTGAAGAGTTTGAAAACAGTGTGTAGTAAGGAAAAATTAAAAATAGAATGCAATTTTGTTTTTCTAAAATACAATACCATTTTAGGAAATTAAACACACACAGGGCATATTTTTCAAGAACAACCAAATATCTAAGCAAGCATCTGGAAGGTGGATTGCAAGGAATGGTATTATATGGGGTGGGGTGCATGAATGGCATAGAATAGAGGTTGGCAAACAATGGCCTGCGGGCATTATTTTTACATTTTTAAATGGCTTTCACAAAATTGGGACACATGAAAATTACATGAAATCGAAATTTCAGTGTCCACACAAAGTTTTATTGGCACACAGCCACAGTTGTGTGAATTTAAATGTGAGAACGGTAGCAGATGATGTCTGGATGGAAGCAAGGGCTGTTTAACTGCTTTTGAAAACAAAACAGCAAATTCTGTCAGTCTTATGTTGCCAGACTTGAAAACTACATATTCTTTTCTGCATTAAGAGATTCAGAAGGAGGGCCTCCCTCGTGGCACAACTATGAAGATATCCGCAGCCACTGCAGCTCAAGTTCAATACCCGGCCAGGGAACTTCCCACATGGCACAGCAGACCTCTCCTGACTCGCCTGCTGCTCCCCTCAGCAGGGTATCTCAGTCAGTCAGCCCACTCTGTCTCTGGTGAATCCTCTCACCCTACACCCCCCACAACCTGGCCTATACCTCAGCTCTTGTATGCATAAATAAATCTTTAAACAAAAAAAAAGGTTTGGAAGGAAAGAGGTAAAAGTGTTGATAGTAGTTGCATCTGGCAGTGCTGGGCTCATGGGGTTTTATTTTTTGTTCTAGATTTTTCAGTACTTTCCAAAGCTTCCACAGAGAATATGAATCGCTTTCATAGGTATATATATACATAAAGATTTATTTATTTATGCATACAAGCTGGGGTGTAGATCAGAGGTGTGGGGTGGTGAGAGGATTCACCAGAGACAGAGTGGGTAGCAGAACAGGCAGATCGACTGAAGTACACTGCTGAGGGGAGCAGCAGGCGAGGCAGGAGAGGTCTGCCGCACCATGTGGGAATCTCCCTGGCCGGGTATTGAACATGTGCTGCAGTGGCTCTGGATAGCTTCATAGTGCTGCGCTTAACCCGTTGCACCACCAGGGAGGGCCGGAATATATTTTGATCAAGAGTAGAGGAAATTTCAAAGTCTCGGTGAGACCTCACGGGAGCGTGTGCCTGGTGGTCACTTCTCTGGGTCATCCCTCTGTGGTGCTTTTACCTGGGGCCTTACTTGGTGGGGTCTCCAGGCCTCCGGCTGGCCTCACTTACCTTTGCCAGTCTGAGGGTAGCCCCCCACACTCCCTGCCCTTTGGATGCAGGGAGTTAATTCTAATGCAGGGAGTTTGGGGTCCTCAAGTTCTTGTCCCATCTCATTTCGTTTCCATGGTCCTCATCCCAGGTCTGTGAGCCCGGGGACCCACCCCTGATGCACAGGCTCTGCTAACTCTCAATTCTTCTACCTTAAACTATTCCAGTTCAAAATCTCACCTCAGGACCTTTGTCCCTCCTGTGTGCCCCCTCCTGGAACACTCTTTTTGCCACCTCTTTACCACTTTTCCCAGAGTTCCAGGTCTGGCTGCTTCTTTCCTTACCCTGATTAAAAAACCATCAGTTGGGCCTCCCTGGTGGTGCAGCGGTTAAGCACTGCGCTGTGGAACTGCCGGCAGAAGCGCTGGGAGTTCGACGCCCGGCCGGGGAGATTCCCACATGGAGCAGCAGACCTCTCTTGCCTCACCTGCTGCTCCCCTCAGCAGTGTATTTCCAACTATCTGCCTGTTCTGCTCCCCACTCTCTCTGGTGAACCCTTCTTGCTGCTCCACGCCTCTGGTCTGTACCCCAGCTTGTATGCATAAATAAATAAATCTTTTTAAAAAAACCTGTCAGTTAACCATTAAACACCTATTGCATGCAGGGGCCACAATGGACTAGACACAAGCTGACACGACACATTTAAGCATCGCACTTATCTAACAGCACTGGCTGTCAGGTTCCCTGATATGCAAAGAGGCACAGAAAGGTTAAATAACTTGCTTAAGGCACAGAGGTAGGGAGCAGGGAAACTAGAATCTGAACACAGGCACTACCCATTTACCCCGTGCCTTTTTTACTAGCTTCAGGCCTGTAGTCTCTGAAATGCTATTTCTTCACTTATTTATCACAGTCTCTTATTTATTTAGGGGGCTTTTTTCTGTCTTGTTCACTGCTGTGTCCCCAGTACCTAGAGGTCTGGCACAGAGCAGAAATATTTGCTGCGTGAGAACGTATGAAATGAGTTACTAAACCCCCGGCCCTCCCCCCGGCCAAACTCCCTCCCTTCCACCAGAGCAAGGCAGAGACTGGGGTGGTTGTGGCAAGAGGGAGTAAGTGACACACAGGAAGAACTTTCAGGACCTTGTGTGGCCTGCAGGCAGGAGGCCTTGCGGCTGCCCTTGGAGGCATGTCTGGAATGGAGGCTGCCTCTCAGTGATCCTGAGCTGGGGCCGGGTGGTGCCCCTGGCTGTGGGCCAGAGTCACAGGGCTGGGTATTTGGGATGGATGCAGAACAGAGGGTGGTGCCCAGAGCTGGCCAGGAACAACATGGGAGAAGCAGGAAGACACAGTTGGGTGCCAGCCCTCCAGCTTGTACCCTGGGGTACCCTCTGATCACTTGACCAGATTTTTCAGTACTTTCCCAACCTGCACTCACCTCTGGGCCCTATTACAGGTTCGGGCTGAGCTGGGTTTCCATTGTGGCTTGGCCATTACCTGGTTGTATGACATGAGCAAGTGAAACTTCTCCCACAGACTCAGTTTCCCTAACCATAGATTTGGAAATAATCATCAAAAGCAGTAAAAAGCACGGACTGAGTGCTTACTGTGTGCCCGAAGAGTCCTAAAGGTGGAGACCAACATTATGCCACTTCACAATAGGGAAGCGGAGGCCCAGAGAAGTGAAGTCACTCACCCAGGGAAACACAGCACAAGAAGTAGAGTTAGAACCCAAGCAGCCTGCGGTCAACCCTCTTCAGGTCCTCTGTAGGTGAAACTAATAGCGCCGGATCTGGCACCAGACTGGTGTTCATTCGATAAAGAACAGCTGTATTATTATTACAAATCATTCTGGTAGCTTCTCCCAGGGGCCTGAGGGCAGTGGGGGTGGGGGGGCAGCTGCCATTCTGCAAACCCCACATCCCGTTTCCTAGCACGAGGACTCAGCACTTCCTGAGTGGAGCACCCCCTTCCTCCCTCAAAGATCACAGGCCTTGGGTGGGGCTCCCCTGCCCACAGGATCCAGGACATAATGCGGGACATAATGATTGACTCAGCTTTGGGCATGTGACCCAAGCCAGTCAAGGAGGGTCACCACAGGATTTTTACTGATACTTTTTGGGCTGAGATGCCCAGTGAACTGCAGGAATAGAGGCTGGAGTGTTGGGGCTATCTTCACCTGCCTGAGAGAGAAGCCTCAGGGTAAAGACAAAGTTAGATTCTTCAAGATACTGGAGCACCTGAATCCAGCTATGCCTGAAGTGATAACCAAATTACTTGAACAACACATTTCCCTTCTGTGGCCTAAACTCATCTGAGATGGGTTCTAGCCAATTACTGAACAAATGAGAAGGGTTTTTTGCCCAGCAAACTGACAACCTTGGGGACTGTTCTCCAAATACCTCAGTTTTCTGGATACTTAAAATGTGCAAGATATGAGGCTACACTTAGATATCAAATTTGCTTGCAAGGTCCCTAGAGCAGCACGTTGGTGACATAACTGATCCCTTTATACAGGTAAGAGACAGAGGTTATTCAGTCCTCAGGACTGGAGTGGTCTGCCCGGTGGAAGGCCAAGGGTAGGGCAGAGTCCTAGCATTTTGAGGAAGAAAGACCCTTCACCGTCCTCCCCTGCCTGCCAGGGCTCACCTGCTGCTGCACTGCAGCCGCGCTCCGTGATACTGATCTTCTTTACCAGGTGGACGTTCCCGGTGGACACGGTGGACGCTGGGAATGCCGTCTCCACTACTTCATGGCTTCGGAACACAGTGGGGCTTTCGGCCCCTCCCGATGTTGCTAGGGCCCGCAGCCCTGCCCCATAGGGCTCCAGATTCTGGGCCCGCTGTGCAGGGGCCCCAGCTGCTATGCTGGCCGCCACTTCTACTTCCCTTGGCCCTTCCACCACCCGGACAGTGTCCACTCGGACTGGGCCATCTGGCGGTGGCCAGGCCTGGGGCTGTAGATCGGCCTGTCGGGCCTGAGCTGCCTGCAGCTCCTGGAGTGCTTTTTTGAGCTGGGTCTCCAGCACAGCAACCTTGGCAGCAAGGGCTGCCTCTCCATCAGGCATGCCCAAGTCCCGCTCACGGACCCAGGTGCCCACACTCCGGGTCTCGAGTGCCACCGGGTCCTCAGGGGGGTCAGGGAGGTCCAGACAGAGCTCATTGCGACCCCGGGCCCCAGAGGGGTGGCCCAGGAATTTTTGGCTCTTGAGCTGTACAGTGAGCTGCCTCTTCTCCTCCTGCAGCACCGATAGCTTCACCTGGAGCACAGGGATCAGCTTCACCTGTTCCTCCAGCTGCCGAAGCTTCCGTAGGGCGCCTGCCATCTGCTCCCTAACATGGGCCAGGTGCCCAGCGCTGGGCGGCACTGGAGTGGACAGTCCTGAACCCCGTGGTGTTGGAGGAGGCAGACCCACACCCACCAGTGAGCTTGTTGAGCCAGCTGCGCTGGGGGTCAGGGACCCCAGGCCGGTGGGTGCCGCCGCCTGGTCCTCCAGGCGACGACGAGCATCCAGCAGCGTGCGCTCCACACGTGGGTTGAAGCCACCACCACGGGTTTCCAGGGTGCCATACTGAGGGTAAAAGCCACGGCCACAGTAGGAGTAGGCAGAGTGGCGGCTGTCCCCACTGGCATTGGAGCACAGTGACTCGGTGGACGTCCACCAGGAGCCTGGGCCTCGGGGGAGTGAGCCCAGGCGCGGCCGACGCTGCACAGTCACACGCCGTAGTGTGTGGCCCTTCTCAATATCATCCACGTACTTGAGAAAGTCCAGGTCTAGGCGATAGCCATAGGGAGTCTCCACAGAGTAGGGAGGGTCGTGGTCTTTTGCAGGAAAGGCAGGTGGGGAGGCTGGGCCAGGGGTCCCTGGGGTGGGAGAAACACCAGCACCTCTGAACACTGCTGTCCCCTCTTTGGGACCATGAAGGACACCCCCAAGAGTCAAGGTTTGTTTGCCCAAGGGATGGGAGCCCGCTGGGGGCTCAAGAGACTGCTGGGGCTGTGCAGTCTCAATCCCAGGGTTCTGTCACCCACTTAGAACCTCCCAGAATAGGGTTGTGTCTCATCTCAAATTCCCCCAGGACAGGGCTCTGTTCCCCATCTCAGACCAACTCACTTCCCCAAAGACTATCTCCCATGAAAGGCCCAGGGCAGGGTCCTGCCTCTCCTTTTAGACCCTCCAGGAAAGAACCATTTTATCCCTGCTCATGGTGGTACCCTCCCCCTGCAAGGTAGGGAGCTATCTCCCACGACCCCAAAGTAGGGCCCTGTCCCCTCCCCCAGCCCTCACAGGACAGGGCTAAACCCCCTCACCCCCCAGACCACAGGGCAGGGCCCTCTTCCCCTTGAGACCCCTGACCTGGGAAGGGGGCTGGCACATGTAGAACTTGGGCCATCCTCTGGTCTGCAGACGCTCCTCAAGACTCACTTGTGGCCTGAGAGTCAGACTGCCTGCAGCACAGGCAAGGTTTATCTGGGGAGAGGTGGGGGATGGAGACCTGAATTAGGAGGGTGGCCACCCCACTTGCACAGTTGACCCACTCCCAAACTTCCTCTTGCCCTGAGTCTAGGACACTCATAGGCGCACAGGGGCCTGGCTGTGGAAAGGGATGGGGGGGGGGTGCTCCTCGGCTTAGAACAAAGGAACCAAACCTCACAGTCTGCCCGCACATCTGTCCAGCCCCTGGACAGGCTCCAGCTGTTCCCACAACTCCGCCTCCACAAGGCCCCCGGGCTGGGGTGGGGGGCAAGATAGACAAGCCCCACCCTTCCTGCAATACACCCTCCCCTCAGCCCAGGGGCTGGCTACAGGGTCAGATGGGGGCTGAGGTGGACAGGGGGCTGGGGCACTAAAGGGGAGACAGGCTTCCTGCAAAGATCTGAGGAGACAGAGACACAGGGATACAAAAAGAGATAACATTCAGGGGAGCAGACCTGAAAGCAGAGCTGGATCAGACCTAATGGGGGTGGGGGAGCTAGGGAAAGTTGGGGAAGAGGCAGGGAGAAGCAAAGCCTTTCCCCTTTTTGGAAACAATTTTCTCTAAAAATAAACAGTTTCACTGCTGGGCTACATGAGAACTTCCTGCCCCCCCCTCAACACGTCCGGCTTGGGGGCACAGCAGGGATAGAAGGCTGGGGCGGTGGCCCGGGAAGTCATGGGGGTGGAGGGAGGAAGTATGAGGGGTGCCTCGAGGCTGCAAAGGGGAGAGACAATCAGGGTCTCTCACTTGCTCCCCCTCAACCCTAGTGGCCAGTCAAGGCTCTTTTGTCCCCCAGTACTCTGCCTCAGCTTGGTCAGTCCTTCCTGTTGTCTGACCTCCAGCTGCCCTGCTGCAGCCCATCCTATGAATAGAAAACTTTTCAGCTTCTGGGTGTGGGAAAGCAGGCAGGTACCTGGGAGGATGGACCAGGTGGGGCACCTGCTTGGCATGAAGGCAGCACTGGAACTCCAGGCCAGCTGTGCTCTTTCTAGTCCCCACGTCTGGTGTGTCTCTTGCTTAGTCTCTCTGCATCTCTCCAGGTTTCTGTTTCTGTGACCTCTCCACTTCTCTCTCCCTGTCTCTCCACGTTTCTGTCCTCACTTCTCTGTTTTTCAATACCTGCAACACCTGGTCATCAAATATAGGAAATTTGGTTATCCATGTGCCTGGAGACTCACCCCTTGCACAACAGGGAGGTGACTAAAATTTTTTCAGAGGACCAAAGAGAGTGGAGGCAGGAAGCATGATTGAAACAGAGGGGGGAGGTAGGGCAAATAATAGTAATAACTACAATAATCATCCCAGCAACTCATTTGATTTTGTAAGGAAACCACAACTGATGGGGCAGGGGAGGTCACAGAAATCAGGGAAACAAAGAATAGTCCAGTGACTTGCCCAGGATTACTGGAGGAGGATGTTGCTGGATCTGAATTTGTACTAAGCCTGGCAGATTCCCCCACTCCATATCTCTCTGCCCATTTCTCAGACAGAAAGACTGAGGTCTGGGGGTTTCCAGTCATCGGCCCTCTGTGTAGGCCAGTGACTCGAATGGAGAACGCAGGCAGGGAGTGGGAGAGTCGAGGGGGGAATGTCTGTGGCTGAGGCTCCTCTCCTTCTATGGGTCCCGTGGAGGATGGAAGAGGAAGGGGTGAAATGAGAGCGATGGAGAGGAAGGACACTCCAAGAAGGCGCAGGTGGGGGACTCAGGGAAAGGGCGAGGGGAATATTGGCAGGTTCTCCCTAAAGCCACCCCTTCCAAATCCGCCTGGACATCTTCCGTCCCTCTCCACCGCCCCAAAGACAGGGGCGAGGAGGATCCCGCCCCGAGCGGGGAGGGGGCGGAGCCTGCGGGGTCCCTAGCTAATGGCAAACAGCTGCAGCTCCCCACGCCCGCCCAGCCGCGCGGCCAAGGCCCAGCCCGGCCGGACGCCGGGACGCCTTCCCGCCGCTGGGGCCTGGCTGCGGAGGAGGGTAAAGGGGGTGGGGGGACAAAGCGGGGAGACAGAGAAGGGGACCAAGACAGTGGAAAGGGGCAGAGGGGAGGCAGTGCGGGGGAAGAGGGGCAGGGAGAGAGGTATAGGTGGAGGAGGATGGAGTGAGGGAGAAACAGGGTCAAAGATGGGGAGAAGGCAGAGACGCGGGGACCAAGACACTCAAAAGTCCAGAAAGTTTGGGCATAGATGGTGTAGTTGAAGGCAGCAGCTTGTAGAGACCAGCGAGGTCGCGCCCCGGGGTTGGGTGTGGGGACCACCGGGGAACCCCGAACCAGACTCGAACCCCGACCCAGCCCCGAGTCCTACTCGCCTCGCACGCTCGGCCGCCGCCGTCCCAGCGTCCCGCAAGCCCGGGCGTCCTCCGCGCGCCGCCACCCGGTCGCCCGGCCCTCGGTGGTAGCTCCTCCCCGCCCCGCCCCCTCTTGGCCAGCCACGCCCCCTCCAGCCCATGCCGCGGTGGGAGGGGGGATGAAGATGCGGGGGACCGTCCAGGGCGATCGCACCTGGTCAGCAGGTAGGGGTGTGTGTGTGTGTGTGTGTGTGTGTACGTGCGCGCGCGCGCGCGCGTCCAGCCTCGCGCCCCAGCACCCTGAGTCTCCGAGGCAGAGTCCGTTCAACATTGTCCTCCCCACTCCGCCACAGCTGGGCCGCTGCAGGGGGTGAGAGAGGACGGGGTTGGCCGGGGCCCAGCTCCGGGAGGGCGCGGAGCCTTGGGCGCGGTGGCAGGTCACCCCTCCCCCACCCTGCCCAGCGTTGGAAGCAGCTCAACACCCGCTGGTACATGGTGGCTGAGCAACATGGGGCGGAGAGTGGGGCTGGGTCAGCACGGGGCTACACAGGCCAGGGCCAAGGCTCCATGGCCAGCCAGACCTGGCTTCCAATCCCAGGCCAACGAATCCTTAACTGCCAGGTGCCTCAGTTTCCTCATCTGTAAAACAGGGCCAAGAATGCTGCCTACTGAATAATGGTGTTGAGAAGATTCATGAGCCTTTAGGTGGGGAGGGGCCTAATGGAAGTCCCTCAGGCAAAAAAAAAAAAACAAAACACACCAAAAACCCAAAAAATCAAGAAACGACCTTAAACCGGTCAGTCTTCCTCGGAGCCATTTAGTACAGGGTTGGGCACTCAGCAATCATTTGGTAAATGTTACTACTATTCCTCCTGTGCATGTGACATTGTCCTTTGTGTGTTGCCTTCTCTAGAATGTCAGCCCTACAAGGGCAGGAATTTGCCATCTGTTGTCTCTAGTATACAATTGGTTCTCAGTGTCTACCCAAGGTCAGGGTGTGAGGATAGACTGTGCACTTAGAACCAGCCCCCAGGGACCACACTACACAGGCTGCTTAGAAAAACCATTTTAAATTAAAAAAGGTAAGAAGCATCAGTGCACATAGATGGGGAGAGACAAGGGACAAAGGCCCAGCCCCACATGCAATGTGGTCACCCCATGTCCAAGTAGATGGTGGGGGAGACTCCAGGAAGACGCAAATAACTGAGGCCAGTATGCTGGTTCCTCTGGGTGTGGCTTCAGGCTCTATGGGCTCAGAGGTCTGCCTTCCGGAAACTTGCTCTGTTCAAGGAGTTCCTGAGGGAGGAATAAAGTGGGTCAACATGGGCATAGCCTCCCCTCCAACTCCATAGTGTTCCCCAGCCCTCTTCCTTCCCACTCCTCCTTCACCAAGGATCCTTCCAGGGTCTTCCTTGTGCCTTTCACATCCATTCTGATCTGGTCATGGATTCACAGATCATCTCTTAGAATTCATCACCAGAGATATGAATCATGCCCATTTTATAGATATGGAAACTGAGGCTCAGAAAGATGAAGTCACTGGTCTCGAAATTGACCCACCAGGATCTGCTATGGCTGTTCAGCACCTGCATTTGTGCATACATCTGCAAAGCCATGTATGCAAGCCCTGGTGTGTATGCACACAACTGCTGTGCCTGTCCTGTGCCTGTCTTTGCCTGCCTCCTCTTGCCCTTTCTGGGGGCTGGGGTAGTGGTCAGGCACCTGAGGCTGGCCACAGCAGGTGCCAGCAGCTGGGGCAAGCGCTGAGTGAGCAGGGGCTGCAGGGCCTCCCGGAGGCGGGAGTAGTTGCGCTCCAGCTCACGGTGGTACTCCTTCTGGTCTGGCCCAATCAGAGCCTTGTTCTTCCGCAGTGCGTCCTCACACCTGAGGGTTAGATGTAGGAAAGGCTCAGGGACTGGCACTCGGGAAAGAAAGCAAGATTGGAGATGGAGAATTCATAAGACGGGATCAGGATATCTAAATAAGGGGTCAGATAGGTAGAGGGGACTTAATGGGAATGAGAAAGGGAGGGAATCCATAATGGAGATCAGGTATAGCGACCTATAACTGGGGGGGAGGAGGCCAGGTTGCTAGACAGGTTTTTATCGGGGTCAGGTGGCAGGCAGCCATAATGGGGGGTCAAAGGGGCTGTGATGGGGGATCAGGCCTACTTCTTGCAGAAGTCCTTGAAACAGAGTCGCAGCTTATTGTGATGCCTGAAGAGCTTGGGGTCTTCTGGAATCTCAGCCAGAAACACCTGTGCCACCTCCAGGGGACCCTATGGATGACCGGGACTCATGAGGGAATCTGCATGACTTCTGGGAAGCCTCAGACAGCCTGCATCCCCCACTGGCCATGCCTGGTTCACGGTGGGCCCCACGGAGCCCTGAAGCACCATCTGAAGCATCTTGGCATCAGGCGGGTCCTGCTCAGTGGCGAAGGCCAGCTCCCGAGTCTTCTTCTGCATGTCCTCAATAGCTACCTCCACTGGTGTCAGCACTGTCTGCAGGGTAGGGAAGGGGTCCAAGAGGCTGTGCAGTGAACACAGTTGAGGACTTATGCCTGCCTGGGTCTGGCAGGGTGGGGGTCCTGGCTCAGCTCTCTGGCTCTGGGGACTTTGGTCTGGTTCCGTTCCAGCCTTGGGATGGCTGGGTCTAGGAGTAGAGAATTGGGTCTGGGGTACCTGGGACACTGTGATCCTAGGAATTGGGATCTCTATGCACCCCTTCCCTGGGGTCTCACCCACCTCCTCCCGGTGGCACACACGGATGCGTGTCTTGATGTAGGGGAACGCATGGTCTGTGCTGAGCAGTGTTTTGCGTTTGTGCTGCTCTGGTAGCTCCCCATGCGCGCGCCCATCGGGTGTGAAGGGCGTGCAGAACAGGAAGGTACGAAGCCCATAGTTGCGGTCAAAGTAGGTCACCCGGTCCTTGAGCTCATAGGTGTCAAAGTGCGGTTCCACATATGTGATCTGGATGTAGGCCTGCGGCACAGGGCTCAGGTGTGAGGCTCCTAGAGCCCCAGCAGGCACACATCCAGGCGTCCCGGCCTCCCCACAGAACCCTCCCTGGTGAAGGGGATCTGGGCCTCCCTGGGACTGGGGACTGAGTCAGGGGTTCCCAGGTCTATCTTTGTCTGGATATTTGGGAATGCCCCCAGGACTAGGATTTGGAGTCCCAAAGGGAGATAAGCTTTGATATTTCCTGGAGAAATGGGATTTGAGGGTCCCAAGGAAATAGTGCTTGGAGTGTCCTGGATGATAGGATTTGGGGGACTCCTTGGAGGATGGTCAGGAGTCCTTACCTTATGTGGGTCGAGCTTGCTCTTGTCTACAGGGTTTGAGTCTTTGACAATCTCAACCACATTCTCCCCGAACCTCTCTGTGTAGAACTCCTAGGAGACATGGGGCTGACCTGGGGCCACAAGGTGCAGCCCCCATTCCATCCACAGCAGCCCGAGTCCCACCCACCTCCACCCAGACATGCCTCCAGACGGTGCGAAATCTCAGCCAGCTTTGTGATAGACGGCTCCTTGTACACGAACTCCTGCTCATCCAGGTCTCCGAAGTGGGCACCATAGAAACCCACTCGGAAATAGGTCCCAAAAACACGCTGTGGCTGTGGGAAGAGGCACTGTTGTCCTGGGAAGTTGCTCTGGGAGGTACCCCTGCACCAGAGACCCATGTCCTCTGGCCCCACATGGGGAAGAGGTTGGCATGGGAGTGGGACCCTGAGAACACCAGGTCATGGGCATAGAGGACCCCAAGAACATCAGATCATAGGTACAAGCAGGGGGCATCCTGAGAATATAGACATCTGGACTTAGATCACCACCAGCTGGCCGTGCCCTCATTCTGTCTCTCTAGCCTCTGTCTCCTACCTCCTACGGCCAAACTTCATCCTCACTTAAAACAAGTCCCTAGTTTCTGTTTCACCCTCTTGCCCCATGCAGTTCCTCCGAGTCTAGATCTCAGTAGGAAATTAGGACCAGGACTCCACAGCTCACAGCTAATGTCCTCACTGTCTACAGGCCTGGTTATACAGCAGGTACTCAATAAATGCTTGAGTGACTCTGGGAAAACATGACTGTCTCCTGCTGTGGGACAGAGGCTCTGGCTTCCTTGTTCCAGGGCATCCTACATCCCCAGCCCTAAGTTTGGAAGGAGGGCCCTACCCCTCATATATTACCCTCCACTGGAAAGGAAGGGGAGACTCCATGTTCACTCACCAAGGCAGGTCCAGTCAGGGTGGGGCAGGTACGGGAGAAAAGGGGGAGAAACAGATACACAGTCATGGAGAGGTCAGAAGTCAGAGCCCAAGCCCCCAGGGTCCTGGTTATGCTGCCCTATGAGAACCATTCCTTGGGCAGAGACCAGAGATCCAACAAGGGGACCTGCCTGTCCCACCCAGCCCCCACGTTGCCCTCCCGCCTGGGCTCTGGGTTTCTGCCATCTTTGGCCAGAAAATTCTCCCCAAACTAGGAGAGGCCTAAAAATAGACCTAAGTGTAGAGAGGCGGGAGAGGGGGAGCATGCATTAACTGGAAATGAAGAACAGCAATCCTGGGGGGAAAGATGGAAAGACAGGGAGAGAGAAAGACTGAGAGACATGAAGAGAGTGAACAAGATGGGGAGAGAGAGGGACAGGAGGAGATGAAGGGAAAGAGGCCAAGAGACACAGAGATAGAGAGACAAAGAGAAACACAGACAGGGAGTGGGGGGAACCCCTCCCAGGCAGTGACCGAGCTGGCCCTGCAGAGGGAGGGGTGTCTGGGGAGAGCTCCCAGCTGGGTGAGTCACAAGCTGCCCTCAAGATCTGGGGTGGGGGAGGAGAACCTGGGGGG
>PVIJ01014450.1:0-40729 GCA_004024925.1 Scalopus aquaticus | reverse complement strand
CTTTTTGTTCTTATTTGCACTATTGGTTTTATTTTTTTTTAATTTTTTTAAAGATTTATTTTTTATTTGTACATACAAGCTGGGGTACAGGCCAGAGGCGTGGGGCGGCGAGAGGGTTCACCAGAGACAGAGTGGGGAGCAGAACAGGCAGATCAGAAATACACTGCTGAGGGGAGCAGCAGGCGAGGCAGGAGAGGTCTGCCGCACCATGTGGGAATCTCCCCGGCTGGGCGTCGAACTCGCATCGCCGCTGCCGACAGCTCCACAGCGCAGCGCTTAACCGCTGCGCCACCGGGGAGGCCCCTGCACTATTGGTTTTATACAGTAATTACTTCTGGGGACTTTACTCTGGAAATTTGACTCAGCTGCCTTTTATCCTCTGTTTAGGAAACGAGGGATCCTGTGCCTGTGAGCCTGGCCCCCGGGGCCCCCCAGGACCTCCAGGGCTTCCTGGGAGGCCGGGCAATAAAGGAGACTTGGGGATCCCTGGGTGGTTTGGAGAAAAAGGTCACCCTGGCCCTCCTGGAGCTGAAGGATCTCCAGGATCTCCAGTGAGTCAACAGCTACTGTTACAGCAACGATCTTTCTAGTTAAAAAAAGACAGGGATAGAATTCCATTGTGCCTCTTTCCTCTATCTTTATGTTTTGGACTACAAACATATTAATGAGCAAAGAAATCTTTGTATGCATGTACTCATTTATGCGCCTGCTTCAGGCTTGCCCTCTGGGAGCCTCACTGGCGGATGAGGAAATGCCGCAGTTGAGGCCAGTTCACACCTCGGGGCACTGTGAAAGGAAAGGCAGGAGGAAGGAATGGACTGAGGAGAGAGCAGGAAGGTATCATGGCCCCCACTAGCTCCTTTAGAGGGTGTCCTCGCTCATCAGCTGGCCCCGGTCTGAGCAGCTACAGATTGGCAGGAAAAGAGAAAAACAAAAAGTAAGTTTAAGTTCTTTGTGATATTTTTCTGTGGTTGGAACAAGGCTTTGTCTTTATGGCCTTAGCCTGAGAGCGCTCCCTGTGATGGGGTCCCCGAATAGGATGGTACAGGGCCAGGCAGGAGGATTAGGAGCCAAACCCAGCTTCAGGCCCCAACTCTGACCCTGGGGTGCTCCATGGATTCTCTGAGCTTTTGAGCCTCATTTATTAAATGGGTATAAGAATACCTCTCTCTCAGGGCTATTGATCAGAGTTCAATTCAGTGATCTGCTTTAAGAGCTACAAGATACACAATGAATGCACAAGATGGCGGGTTACAGAACTTCGAAACTGCGGAGCAAACCAAAGGTCACAAACTGACTTGGCCTACATGGGACCTGCCTGTGTATTTGGTTTACTCCTCATGGTGTTTTTGCATTATTTTTTGTAATGTTAATATGAGATTTATGGTTTCCTTCAGAAATTGGAAATTCATTAAAATAGGGTCAGTGCCTTCCCAGGAAGTTGAGAGATGGCTGTGCTGAGTAAGTGGTGTCTTTGTGCCCCAGTCTCCACCATGCCCATATGTCTGCTTCCCTCAAAAGGCACAGTCTTGGAAGGCAACTGCTGTGAAAGTCCCTGACCTAGACTTCATGTAAAACAACAAATTCAGCCTGGCAGAGAAGATTTTTTTGTTGTTACTGGGATTTTGTTGTTGTATTAACAAATGTGTTTAGTGACTTCACATCTTAGAGTTGTGAAAAGTAGCTGTTGATCCCAAAAGCAACTGGAATCCTTTGCCCAGGGAATCTCTCAGATTTGACATTTGTTTTCCTAGAGGCTGGGCATGATGGGCCCTTATTATTTTTTTTTTAAAGATTTTATTTATTTATGCATACAAGCTGGGGTACAGGCCAGAGGTGTGGGGTGGCAAGAGGGTTCACAGAGACAGAGTGGGGAGCAGAACAGGCAGATGGATGGAAATACACTGCTGAGGGGAGCAGCGGGCAAGGCAGGAGAGGTCTGCTGCACCATGTGGGAATCTCCCCGGCCGGGCTTAGAACTCAAGTTGCTGCTGCTGACAGCTCCGCAGCTTAACCGCTGCGCCACCAGGGAGGCCCAAGGTCTTATTTATTCAGTGTACTCTGCTTGCTTTCTGGAGAGAAATTGCTTCAAATGTTATGTGAGTTGCTTTCTGTGTAGAATGGGTAATCTATCCCTCAGAAGCACATTTCCACTAGTCCTCTCCCTTTTTAACTTACGATTTACCGTGAAAGTATGAATTGAAACACTCAGCCCATATCAATACTTTATTTCGCAAATGCCTTTACTGTCAAGTTTCCTAAATCAACTTTTTTTACTTTGTTCCACCTACATTATTGATGTCTCGTAGACATGTTCACCCACAGGATGTTCTTTTAGAGTGATGTTCTGGTGTGTGTGTGGGGAGGTGTGCTGAATGATGCGTATGGAGCTCTTTTTCTGCCTACATTATTAAATGGATTGCAACCATTTTGTCCCCTTGAGTTTGTATGCCTGTTGTGTACATTTTTGGCTGCTTCCTCACTGCATGACTGCATGATGATCCTCACTACACGATACATGACTTTGCCATTATATTGATCTCTACAGTTGCTCTCCTACCCCTTTATAGTTCACTGCTTCTGAACTAGTAGAGCTTAGTTAAAAAGATAACTAAGTTTGCTTGGGCGTATTGATAGACTATATGAAAATAAGGTAAATTTTTTACCTCCTTCCAAATTCTTAGATTGTTTCTTGATTATTGAGCTCAATAGATAAGTGGGCTTAGCTCTGTATAGTGTTTATGTGACTGTATTTAATATAATATTTGGCCATTCTGATATACTGAGAGTGGGTTTCCAGATTTTTGACAGGATTGATATTCAATATATCCCATTTATAAACCATCACCCAAACAGTCCAGGCTCAGAGCAATGTCAAGGTCAACAGATGAGATGTTTATCAATCAAAACTAGCTGTCCGAGGAAATATATTGACCACAGCAAAGATTCTTACTTGTCCTCCTCTTGCTCAGAATCACACTCTCAGCCTTCACAAACTCATTCCTGACCCTTTACCTTTAGCTCTAGGGGAGCTCTTCTGGCTAAGTTCCTCCCCTCTTCTTTCCAATTCTGTAGTACAAATACAACATGAAACATTTTTTATTATAAATTTTGGTCTTGAGATACATGTTTTTTACAACTCACAAGAAATTCCACAATCATTGAAAGTAACCATGTGCCCTTCACCCAGCTTCCCCCAATGCCATGCTACGTAACAATAGTGCTTTGTCAAAATGTCTGTTGATACATTTCTATTGACTCAAGTAAGGACTTTATTCAGATGCCACCCATTTTTACATACATTCCAGAGCCTTAATTTTGTAAGATAGGACCCACCTTGGACATCACCAGAGAAAAGGAGACCAAGAATGCCAAACTAGAATCTAGTACTGTTGATTTAAAAGGAAAGAAGAGAGATTAGATTTACACAGATATGAAAAACTTCAACCCGTAACAAATTGATTTGCTCCCATTATTTTTCATCAAGGGAAAACCTGGCGCCTTAGGACCACCTGGCCGCAAAGGAGAAAAGGGCGACATGGTTGTATCCAGAGTTAAAGGTGGGCATAATCAACCACTTAGCACCCTGCCATTTTATCAGCGGTATGTGGCATTCATTTTCCCTGTGACCACAGGTGAACTCTGTAAGACTTAGTGTCGTCATGGGGAGGCAACATTGGAAGCAGTACGGGATGAAGAAAGAACAACTCAAGAGTCCAAGTAATGAGAGAAAGAGAAAGGGTCACCTAGAGGGACCACCCTCTGGAGATGCAGCCTGAAGTCTCACATCTCTGGAGTTATGGCTGTCTTCTGACCCAGCCCCCCACTTTTATCAGAAGGGGTTAGATTCAGGGAGGGTGGGCAAGGATGAAGGAAGGGGCATGTGGGGACGTGGATTGGGGATGCATCATACTGTCCCACAAGCTGGTGGGGAGGGAATGGGGCAGTTGCCCGGGGGGCGCCAAAGCTGCTACTGCTCAAAACATCCCACCTCGAATTCTCTTTACACTCAACTTTTGAAGAGGTCAGGCTGCTGCTGCTGGCCTGGCCATAATGTCTCCCGCTGTTTTCAGCAGACAGCCTCAGACCCAGGTTGCGCAGGAAGAGGGGCCCTCCCTGATTCTGGCTTCACCCAGGGCTTGGCGCCAAACTCCATCCCAGGGACAAAGGGTGGGGGCTGGGCCTTCCACACGTAATAATAGAGGTTGTTGCTTTTCATTTTAGTCCTTTGTTTCCTCCTCCTTTTCCCACTGTTGAGAAAGTGCTGACTATCTCTTGGTCTTTGTTCCCAGGGTACAAAGGAGAAAGAGGCCCTGATGGGCCCCCAGGATTTCCAGGGCAGCACGGACTACATGGTCAGGATGGACATGATGGGGAAAGAGGGGACCCAGGACCCCCAGTATGTATAATTCTTCTTTTGCTTTAGAATTTCACATCACCTTATCAATTTAAAAAGCAGTAGCTCAATAAATTGCCAACGTGTTTAAACCAGGACAGCTTTTGATTCATTGCCACAGAAAGACAGTTGTCAGCAAGGGCCTGCGTAGCTGCACACGGCCTAATGGTCATACAGGACTTTCTGTGTCCGGTCTTTGTGTCACTCTTGTGGCGTTTATTTCCTTGTCCTTGTCTCTACAAAGCCCCCACTGACTTCAGTTGCCTTCAGGCTGGACGATTGACAGAGACCAAGTCCTTCCAGCCGCCTTCAGCTCTGTTGCTTGATGAAGAGGCACACTCGGGGAGCAGCCAGTACGAAAGGGTGAACCAGTGTAAATCTACCGAACTGATGTCTTGGCTGATGGAAAGTCCCTCTAGTAAATTATATTTCTGCATTTTTCCAAACATGTTTAATGGAGATCCCACAGAGGTCAAGAAGGTCATTAGAAAAAACGATATGAGCCAGTGCTTAAGAACTTAAGATATCTTAGGTTTATGAGTTCACTTTGAATGTGAGCGGTGTCGCAGAAACCGAAAGGAAAGGAAGTGTAGGTTTAGGAAATGTGACTCAAGGTCACCCATGTGTCAAGCAGGCTGAACAGAGAAAATGCAGCCTGTCTTTTTCCAAAGTATGTGCCGCTTCCACCTGGCTGAGCGGCGTGCCGGGAGAGCATGGAAATGGGAAAACAGGTAGGGTGAGGGGAAAATCTTGTTCTTCAGACAGAATGCACGTGAATAGGAGACAGGAGCATGGCAATCAGATCAGAGGGTGTTTATGACTTCCTGACCTTTGGCCGATGTCCAGTGTTAGGAATGACGCCTGCTTAGACTTGGTGATCTCTTGGTGATCTGCACTGAAGGAAATGCCTCAGAAACCAGTGTCACTGAGCAGTAATTGTTGCCACGTGCTGAACTGACGTGACAAAGCAAAGTGTGCCTAGTGATCAAATTGGGAGAGAAGTAACACCCCCCGGGGGATGTTTCTACATTCACTGAAATAATCCAGACTCACAAGACCACCACTTGGGACCCGGTCACATAGAAGACAGGGAAGTGTGCTTGTGATGTCGTTTTAGAGTCGATGGATTTGAGAGCGGAGCGGGGTCCTTGGGTTCACTCTGGGAAAGGTTTCCCCAGAGCTCCCTTTGGTGGCATGCGGCAAGTTTCTCTACGACAGAGACTCGGTTATACTTAATGAACAGGTTTATCAGGACAAGGAAGTAAAGGACACTTGTACAGACACCAGTGGGCAGAAACAGCTGCCCTGCTGAGGGGCAGGTTTGCTAAGAGAGGCCTGCATGGTGCAGGTCACAGGCAGACAGGCAGGCCGCTGCCCTGCAGAGGGACAGAGTTGGTAAAGGGAAGCACCTGCATAGGCACAGGTGGGCAGAGAAATGGCTGACCCAAATTCTTGCCCGGATGGCACTGATATCACCTTCTTTCAGTTGGGAGGGGCTCATCTTTGAAGGTGGCCGTCTGTTTACTGGCTAACTAGAATTAGAAAAGAGACCAGAGATTCTACAATGGGCTCAATCTCCATATCTTTGCCCCTAGACTGCAGTCTTGCTCCCACCTATGCTTTGTAACTTAGGAGCTGGCACCCAGGGATTGCGCTAATGGTTATGTTGATTTCTTCTACCCCCACTTTCTTGTGTGGGTTTAGGACTAAACTCACACAAGTGCGGGAGCCAGCACTCAAGGAACACCCTACAAAGCCCTCCATAGATCTTTATCATTATTCTAGACCAGACACAGACTGCAGCCAGGCCTTGATTTCGCCATAGGCAGTGTTGCCTAGTAATGTCTTTGACATCTAATTTTTATGAAGTTTCCAGAGGAACAGAAGTAGGCAGCTAACCTGCAGTCAGGTCCTCACATGGAGGAGAAAGGATATCAGCCCTTGGCACCAGCTATGGAGGGTGATGGAGCCTTTCCCTGTAGCTTCTCATAAGAATTCAAGAAAGCAATTTCAAATCCACAGGAATGCATTTAATTTGTAAGCTCTCTACCTTTATTAATCTGTTTGTTTCTATATCTTGCAAGATTTTCTACCTTTTACTACTGTATTTTTGTATTTTGTTATCTTTGATATTAGAGAGTGGGTCTGCAAAATTTTTTCTGTATTTGACATACACACACATAACATCCCGTATCGGAGGCATAACCACCTGCCCCGATAGCATACACATGCGTGGGAATATGGGTGTAAAACTGTAAGCGAATCTAAGTTCATATTTTAAATCCCATTTGCCATGAAACACCGGTCTCCTGGAATCACGGGCTTCTGCAGCGACTGCCAGGGTGCAGGGAATTGTAGATGCTAACTGACTCCTTTGCAAACTTTCCAGGGGGACCATGAGGACGCAGCGCCGGGTAGCCCAGGACCTCCTGGGACTCCGGGACCCCCAGGCAGAGTGGGCCCCATGGGGCCTCGGGGTATGGGATTTCCTGGTCTCCCCGGGCAGAGAGGACAACCAGGAGCTCCGGGACGCCCAGGCGAGCAGGGCTCCGATGGCTTGAAGGGTCAGAGAGGTAATTGTAAATGTTTTGTGTGCAGAATGTCAAGTGACGTTTTGGAAGCCAAAGTGTGTTCCTCTGCCGGGCAGTTGTCATTGCTCTGGTGGAACAGCCCAGTAAGACCTCATCAAGTCACTGTTTGAACCATGAAAGTTGGGAAACAAATAAAAGCATGACAGCACAATCAATATTTAACGCAAATCCACCACTGAGATGTCTTTATTGCTTTGTGTGTATGGCACACCGAAATTGCCTTTCATTCATTTCTCAGTCTCAATGTATGTAATCCGACTGTATTAAAATTACATATTTATTCAACATACCCATTTTTTTACAATCTTTTGAGATAATGCAGTGTATTTTAATAAAAACTAATAGGATTTTACTTTAAAAATACATCAGTGTCCATGACGTATTTGTAATACAAGCCCATTTGTAAATATTGTAGGGAGAAAACAAAGGAATTTAAATCTATTTTAGCAATTAGGTGAATTTCAAGGAATTCAAGGTGTATTCAAGGAATACATGACTTGTGGTATAGAGCAGAAATCTTTAAAAAAGATTGGAAAAAGATTGATTTAAGATTTTTTTCTTTTGTAATGTGTGTGTATATTTTGGGCTATATAGTTCTTTGCAAAATTTTAGAATATTATCTTTGGTTCTTATTTGGATAACATAGAAATGCAGAGACCTCAGAATTTGATAAGGTTTAAGATTGTGGGCGGGGGCCCCTCAAGATCTAGCATTTTTATTCTTCTCATAGGCGTTTGATTTGAGGGCATATGAAGTAATATACCCTGAGATATGGTTTCTCTTATACAAGAGAGAATGCCGTGCTAAAGGAGATGGGAATTCAGAGAAATCAGCTTTGGATCCTATTTTCCTCTTCAGTTAAAATGGGAAATATAGCCCCCACCCTGCAAAGTTATTAGGAAAGCCAGGGACACTCACTGCAGCGTCACAGCTTTGCCCAACCAGACCAGGAGCCCCGGCTTCTGAGCTCAGGCTAGAAGCTCCTGCTCTCTCTTGCTTTGCTTATTTCAACTCATTTACCTAATCCAGCCCCATGGTATTGGGAATCATGGGCTTACACATACATTTTTTTCTTTGGCTATCAAAATTGATTAAGTCCTGGAATCAGTATTTTCTTTATTCCCATTATGTTTATAACTGTTCAGACAATTGAAGTTCAAACTTCAGCATGGTGTTCTAGAAATTCTGAGTAGAAGTAACTCCATGAGAAAATATCCTGGTTGAGGGCCTCCCTGGTGGCGCAGTGGTTGAGCGCTGCGCTGTGGAACTGTCGGCAGCACGCGATGCAAGTTCGACGCCCGGCCGGGGAGAATCCCACATGGTGCAGCAGACCTCTCCTGCCTCGCCCGCTGCTCCCCTCAGCAGTGTATTTCTGATCTGCCTGTTCTGCTCCCTGCTCTGTCTCTGGTGAACCCTCTCGCCGCCCTGCGCCTCTGGCCTGTACCCCAGCTTGTATGTATAAATAAATAAATCTTAAAAAAAAAAAAAAAGAAAATATCCTGGTTGAGTTGTCGCTGCAGTCACATTGCACTTTGCACTAAACGATCAGTTATGTGAATACGGCTCTTTTTCCATTCCAGGTGATACCATTCC
This sequence comes from Scalopus aquaticus, assembly GCA_004024925.1. NCBI lineage: Eukaryota > Metazoa > Chordata > Mammalia > Eulipotyphla > Talpidae > Scalopus > Scalopus aquaticus. Next base: position 32,149 of record PVIJ01014450.1, on the reverse strand, counting down.
TTGTAATGTCACCTACCCGGGAAGGCCAGGCCCACCAGGTTTGGATGGACCTCCAGGTACGATCGATGAGAAATTAGGGTCTTACATCTTTCCCAGAGGAAAGAAACTTAGGATTGGTAAACCAACAGTGAGTCCTCAGGCAACTAATTAGGATATTTCTACAATCATTCTACGATTTTGAGGGAAAACAGACTTTGGAGTCATTCACATAAGCTTTAGGGGCCTGGACACACACAACTCACAAGAGAATTATATAAGGGTCCTCCCTGGGGGCGCAAGGGGTTAAGTCTTAGCACTATGAAGCTATCTGCAGCCACTGCAGGACCAGCTCAGTCCCAGGCCAGGGAGCTTCCCACATGGTGCAGCAGACCTCTCCTGTCTCCCCGCTGCTCCCCTCAGCAGTAGATTCACCTGTTCTGCTCCCCACTCTGTCTCTGGTGAATCCTCTCAGGCCCCACACCTCTGGCCTACACCCCAGCTCTTGTATGCATAAGTGAATAAATCTTAAAAAAAAGAATTATATAAGCCAGGCTGGCATCAGCTTTACAGCCATAAAGTAGAAATATTCCAAAAAATACGTAACAGGCTTAATGTTTTATTTTGCATTATTTATTTTTTTAACTCACAAATTCTGAGAGACTAAAATTGTGTTACTTTTTATTGGGGTCACATTGATTTATAACGCTACATATGATTTAGGGGGAAAGTTTTACACCTCTTCAGATGTATGTAGCCGCATCTACCCTCCATCAAAGCCCCCTTAACCTTCCACCATCTTCCATTGGATCCCTCTCCCTTCACCTCCACCTGCCCCTATAGTAGCCTCAATTCTACAATTAGAGTCTTAGGATTTGTTTTGGTTCGGTTTTGTATGTTCCTTTCCTCTGTTCCTTGTATTCCACATGAGTGAAATCATCCAGTATTTGCTTTTCTTCTTCTGACTAGTTTCACTAAGCAGCATCCCTTCCAGTTTCACTGGTGTTGTTTCAAATGGCGTGATCTCGTCTCGTCCAGAGTAGAGTCGTATTCCATTTTGTCTATAGCCACATCTCCCTGATGGCCTCATCCTTCACTGGGCACTTAGGTTGCTCCCATAACTTAGCTAGAGTAAGGAGGTCATTGATTTTCAAACCAGTGTGTTTTGCCTTCTTGGGGTAGATTCCTGAGAGTGTGATTGCTGGATCATGTGGTCCAACGCTTTTTAAGATTTTGAGAAACCTCCACACTGTTCTCCATAGAGGCAGGAGCAATGAAAAAGACCGTGCAAGCCAAAAGAGGTCAACTATTTGCCCCCTTGACACCACATATTCTTCCAGCCAAAAATCATTGACCATTAAACAGAGAATATTGTCCAACAGAGTCTTTTTGAGGTTTATTTGGAATAGCTTTAGGGTTCAGAAATAGTAAAAGGTTAGTATAATATTTAGGGGGAAAATACCAAACTTTTATTTTTCTTTCCAGCTTTATGGAGGTATAATTAGCAAATAAAATTTTTATATAGTGTGTAAAATAGAACCTAATAAACACATAGGCATCGTGAAACAACTGAAAAATTAAAAGACAACAAGGATTTTTAGAATCACCTTTCTGTTCTCATTTGATTTGTGTTTTCATGAGTCTTTCAGGTCTGAAGGGATTGCCGGGTCGACCGGGTGCACCTGGGCTGAGGTGTTTGGATGGTCAGAAAGGTCAGCGGGGCAAGCCAGGCGTGTCCGGAGTGCCTGGCCCGCCTGGTGAGCATGTTCTCCTGCTTCCAGAATGTCCGCACGTCTGCAGCTGGACCGTCTCAGGGAGAAATCCCGGGCGCCCAAGATAATGCAGATACCGTTTTCCTGATACATCAGCTATAGTCCGTGCCTTTTAGGTTATAATTTTGTACACTTTCAGTTTACAGGGAACTACCGAGCTGTTATGTGTAGACACTGCTCAGTCAGGCACCCCTTAGGGAACATCTTTGCCTTGTAGGAAATACCAAGTCACAATTTATTTTTCCTACAAAGTGGCAACAACATTACCAGTTAAGTCTCTCTTAGTTTTCATAAGTCCTCCTGTATTTTTTAGAAAATGTGTTTTTATCAAGGTGACTGTCTTCCGTGTGAATTGTATGTTTATATTGTATATCTAACAATTGACTTTTTTCTGTGGTTCATAGGTCCTCGCGGTGACACGGGAGCTCCAGGTCTTGGAGGTGAAAGGGGGTCCTCGCCTCCGGGGCCCCCAGGCCTTCCCGGTTTGCCTGGAATACACGGTCTGAAAGGAATCCCAGGAGACCCTGCTCATGGCCCCCCGGGCCCCCCAGGGAAGAGGGGTTCTTCAGGAACACCTGGGACAAAAGGACTGAGAGGCGCGCCAGGATGTCCTGGGGCTGCAGGTAGGAGGAGCAGAAGGACCTTCTGGTCCCAGCGCGGTGCGGCTCTAGGACGGGGCTCTGCAGGCGGCTCAGGCCGTCTTGCCTGAGAAGCCCGGGCTGCCCAGATTTCCTCCAGGCCTCTCCCCTTGTCTGCGGGCCCTAGTCCCATTTCAAACAACCTGCATCGCCCGTGTGGCCTTTGTGTCTTGCTGGTTGTTGTGGAATCCAAGACCGCTCACTGGGACTCGGTCCACTCACTGGGCTCAGCAGCTGCTGGATTTCTGCTGGAGTTAGCCCCCGAAGCCAGGGCCCTGAGTGGCTCGCTGCGCTGCCCAGTGAGGGAGGGCAGAAGGGACAAGGAGAGGCAGTGTGGCTGGAGCTTAGGGGAAGCTCCATGGGGGAGCCGAGCCCTGCCAGGCTCGCTGTATCATTTGGACAGCATGGGGGGGCTTTCACTCCACTGGGGAGCAGGCGTGGATGGGAAGAGGCCCATGCCCTGGTCACATCCTCTTCTGAAACCACTAAGGAGCCTCCCGGAGCCCTGGCAGAGATTTTCAATTTTAATGTTCTTTAAAACAGCCAAGGCAGGAGGCCGTGAACATTCCAGTCTCAGGGATTGAGGCTCATCTTGTCTGAGTTGAACAGGGCCCAGCCGTCTGGTTGGATCTTTCACCAGCCCGAGGTGGGGGAGACCAAGAGTGGAGCCCATACCAGACTTTTAAAAACACCTCCCTGGTGGTGCAACGGGTTAAGCGCAACACTATGAAGCTGTCCAGAGCCACTGCAGCAAGAGTTCGATCCCCGGCCAGGGAGCTTCCCACATGGCGCAGCAGACCTCTCCTGCCTTGCCCGCTGCTCCCCTGAGCAGTGTATTTCAGTCAATCTGCCTGTGCTGCTCCCCACTCTATCTTTGGTGAACCCTCTTGCCGCCCCATGCCTCTGGCCTACACCCCAGCTTTCATGCATAAATAAATAAATCTTTAAAAAACAAACAAACAAATAAACAAAAAAAATGCTGTCTGGTTTTCTTTTCTACCAGGAAAGAGCCAGTGTTTATTAGATACCCAGATTAGCTGTCCAGGCAGGCAGAGGGCAGAACAGCCAGACACATGCTTGTCCTCACGGGGCTTTCTCATTAATTTTGAGCTTACCAGTCAAATAGGCCTATGTGAAAACCCAGCTGATTGGAACATAGCAAGATCCCGCATGACGAAGTCAATGGAAATCATTTTTGAGCCAGTAATTCCAGTCTCTCGCCTGTGAAAATGTATTGAAAAGAAATGTTCAGCAGAGGATGAAGGTTGCAGATAAGAAAACATTCTTTCAGTATATCCCCAATTGAGGGAGAATCAGAAACTATAGAGAGTGAAGCCATTCTCCACCTCCAGGGCCACTGTTCGCTGCTTAGCAATTAAAATGGTGTTTGCAGAGAGGAAAACAAAATGGAAAAGATTTGCAGATTAATAAACAACGTGAAATAATTCAATCGAATGTGCACCGAGATGACGAATTCCAAAATGTAAAGAAATGAACCAAAATACGACGAAAACATGAGAAAATAAAATGGAATTTTTGGTTAGGGTGTGGCATGTTGGGGATTTACTTTCTTTCTGAAGATTATGGCACCACCTTTGCAATAAAAAAATGGAGACGTTGGGTCATGAGTATCTTACAAAATGCAGATGCGTGCAGGGCCAGCTGGGGCTGGAGCAGCATTGTGGAGATTTGCTGTGAAGCCAGCTGCAAAGTTAGAGGTTAATTAAAATCAGGAAGAACTGCATGGTTTTTAAATTTGCATAAGCAACTTCTTTGTTGTCTACATAACCTTATCAAATAACTCTAGCCAGGCATGGGTTTCCAATTCATTTGGAGCTTACTACACTCTGTGATAAGGAAATCCTTTCAGAGACTTAACTCGTTAAGTGCTGAGCCAGGGTCAAAACATCCACTGTGGTGTTGGTGGCCCTCTGGTTTTACGCCGTGTCATGGATGCTTTGTCTTATTCCAGGGCCAGCTGGCAAGCCCGGGTGCCCAGGCCGCAGAGGTCCCAAAGGCAGAGAAGGGATGACTGGGTCTCCAGGGGCGCCGGGGGCCCCCGGCCATTCCTGTGGAAGAGGTGCTCCAGGGAGACCAGGGCCGCCAGGCCTCCCTGGGGCTCCAGGAAGTCCAGGTGAGCGTCAGCCGGAGTCAAGAACTGGGAAGGGAGGGACTCACTCACAGAGGAGCACGCTCACCTCTCACTCTTCACGGATGCCCCAGGAGAGTCTCCTGGCCCTGACACAAAGGTCTTTATTATTCATTGTCGGAGGCCGGCTCCGACCCAGGTTGGGTTCCCCGGGTGGTGGGTGGTGGGTAAAGCGTCAGCAGCAGTGAGTTCCGTGGGGAAAAGGGGGTGGGGAGTGAGAGACAGCACACACCAGAGAGTGTGATCAGGCCATTCCCCTTTATTATTCGAGAACAGGGTTTTTAAAGCATAAGAAGAATTAACTACTGACAATGGCAGGGTGATTACAGATATTCAGATGCATAATCAGTTACATACTTTGAGAATTGAGGAACTTTGGGAAAATATCTTGTTGTGATGTAAATACCAGCAAGGTACAGGACATAATCTTCAGCCTTTGCCCTAGGCCTAGGGTGGAGGCTGCTGTCTCCATACCTATTGTCTGAAACCAAGACCATAATAAAAGAAACATCTTTATGCTAATCTCTGGAGGAAATAATCTAAGGAACTATAAGCTGATTTTTCCAGGCAAGGAAGGGAAATAGGGGAAGGGATTAAATCTTCTTTGTTCAAACATTAACCCTTGACCGGGCAAGGACACTTCACTGTCAGAAGGACATCTTGCTGCCAGGATCTAATGAGTAAGGCCAATGCATGCAGGCCTGGTGGAGAAACTTGATTATTGTTCTCACCTGAAATAATACTTAAATTTATTTGCAAGAAGAAATATCGCATCCTGACTATGGGAACACTTCCTTGAAGGCTCGCCACCCATAAAGTGACCTTGTCAGAACAATATGGGGGTCTAGGCTGCGACAATTCATGGCTTAGCAAGCGGCATGAGCTTCATGTTTGCTCTCATTATTTCCCCACGTCACCCAAGATTTATGGGGGTGACATCAAGGGGCTATAAATACCATGCGTACACACAGAGTGGGCGCGGTATCTGAGAAGAGTACTGAGCCAGGAAACGCCTGCTTTATTGCTGCGAGATGCATTTTCTTCCTGGGGGAGGCACGGTATCATCGCAAAAGGTCGCTCACCGCAAGCACAACCTTGGGCCCAGGTTAAAAGGGTTTAGGACCTTGTGCTCTGGCGTACTCCGCTAGACACCACAGGAGCTCAGAGAGACCCAGGATGGGGTGTTTCTTAACACAGGCTGCTAGGGCGCTGTTTCCAACAAGATCTTTACTTTGCTGTGCGGATTGTCCTGTCATTTCAGTCCTGCTGACTCTCTCCCAATGCAGGAAGGCACCGCCTGGGCTTCCCTGGTGGTGCAGGGGTTAAGTTTCGATGCTGTTACCTCTACAGCCTGTGTTCAATCCCCGGCCAGGGAACTTCCCACATGGCACAGCAGACCTCTCCTGTCTCCGCGCTGCTCCCCTTGGCAGTGGATTTCAGTGGATTTGCCTGTTGTGCTTCCCACTCTGTCTCTGGGGAATCCTCTCACCCCCTCCCCACATCTCTGGCCTACACCCCAGCTCTTCTACACACACACATTGCACCATCTTGCAAGATCAAAATGTCGTTAAAGCAGACTCTGCCACAACAGCTTTCTTTCTGGCACCAAAAATACTCGATGACGTTGCTCATCTTCTGTGATTCCTTCATCACAGTGAACGGCCTGGCCAAAACTGACTTGCCTGTAGCTTCAGGAAGCACCTGGAAAGTTTTTTTCTATTAGTTTTTCCCGCTTGATATCCATCCCCTATCCATTTCCCATATAAAAGCATTATAATATTCATGCATCCATGTTGGGAAATATCTATTCAAGTTGTCTGTCCTTCTTCACAATAGAAAAATCGATTCTGAGGCTGATGGGGAGCTGCTATTGCTATTGCAGTTGATAAACATCATTTTACTTTTATTTAATCCCCATCAAAACCCCATTTACGCTCCTTGCGAGGTGGGAGAGGCGTTTTCATTCTTCATACATCACTGTGCTGTGGTTTGTCCCAGGTGCCCCAGGTTGGAAAGGAGAGCGAGGAGAGGGGGGACCCCCTGGGCCAGCTGGAATGAAGGGCCTCCCTGGAGTCCCCGGATGGCCAGGGAGAGATGGACCCCCGGGGCCCCCAGGTAGCCCTGGCCCCCCCGGGGACGATGGACGGCCTGGTCCTCCGGGCCCAAAGGGTAAGTTGTGCTTTTTCATCATTCGCCCCCATTTATAAATTGGAAATCTCCTGCCAGGCAGAGCCTGTTAGGTGCGCCATCCGATGTCCCCTCAGCTTAGCCTGGCTTTGTGCTGCCTTAGCAACGCTGCCTTCTTTGGGCCCTCGATACGGGTGTCCAGCGCAGCGGGGTGTTCAGTTGGAGGTAAACGGGAGCAGCAGGGTGGGGAGGTCCAGAGAAGCTGCAAACACTTTGCTCAAAGGACTGGGTGATACCAGCAAAGTGGGGGCTAAATGCTTTGCCCTTGGAGAGGCCCTCCCGCCTGCCCCATCCTCTCCTGCTCCCCACGCCCTCCCACACCCTCTTTTCCTCAAGCATCAAGGGACATGACTCAGAAACATTAGGGGCCACACTTGAGGTGCGTGGCGGGGAGACTGGGGCTGGGCAGGAGGACACCGCTATTACCGGTGCAGGTGAGGGTGCCGGCGGGTGCCCCGAGTTACCAGCTGCTCAGGTGGGCTGTGCCTCTCACCTGGACTGCGAGCGGCGCAGACCTAGAGCCACACCTGCCCGTGGGCCGCTGCCCTGAAGCTCGTGTTCTCTTTCCTCAGGCCCCCAGGGGCTGCCTGGCTTCTGGGGCTTCCCAGGAGAGAGAGGGGAGCCTGGATCTGAGGGACACCCTGGCAGAAAAGGACAACCTGGAGAGAAGGGGTGGCCGGGCCCCCCGGGAGACCAGGGAGCAAAAGGGGCCAAAGGTAAGTGCCGTTAGCGCGCCGGATGCAACCTGGCCTGTTTTCAGAACCTATAAATATGTTGAGCAGAACCTATAAATGTGGTCTCTGGGGAAAATGGGGCTATTCTGCAGCCCGGCCCCCTCTTCTTCTCAGTTCTGTGGTGTTTGTGTCAGAATTGGAAACAAAATGCATTTTTCTCACCTCTCAATCGTATTAATAGGTTAGTTTTATGTAACATAAAAATTAAAATGTAATTATTATGTTGTCTTATATATTACAGCATATCCTCACATAGCACACTATCTATAAATTTATATATTATAATGCTATAATTAAATGTTTTACATACAATTAAATGCTTTGGGTGTAGGCAAGCGGGAACAGGAGGTGGGGCATTGTCGGAGGCCAGCTCCGCGCAAAGTTATTGTCGGTTTTTTGTCGGTTCGGATGGGTGGTGGAGAAGGCTTCGGCGACAGGAGGGAAGGGGAAGGGGAGTGAGAGACAGCACGCACACCGAGTAGTGATCAGGTTGCTCTGTTTATTGCCCCAACAGTGGGGTTTTTTATGCCATAAAATTGGCTAGCAGGCGTAGTTTCTAAAGATAATGATTGACTACAAAAGTGAGGTAAAAATAACAGGATACATATTTTTGTTAAGCACATGATTGATTACATTTTGTTTACAATCAGGTGGTTTCTGGGGAAAATACTTTTAGCTTAAGGTAAATTTTCTAAGGTATGAGGTATAAACAATGATTAACCTTTGCCCTGAGCCTGGAGCCTAAAAGGCGATAGCGTAATGTCCTTTTTGCCTGGAAACCAGAATCTGATCAAAGGAACCATCTTATTTCAGCTCCCTGACGTGGTTAATCACAGAAGCCATCTTATGCTGATTCCCAGAAGCAGGCAGGGGAATGTAAGGGGAGGGGGAGTAAATGTTTCTGTCCAGGACACCAACCCGTGATCAGGCAAGAATGTACATATCGAAGGAGCAGCTCGGCACCTGGACCCAATCATGGGGTCTTAGGCAATGGAGAGGTTATGTCTGCAGGCATATCTTAAGAAAGTTATAGGTCTAACTTAGAAAATATTTGTGAGTTAAAGTAGTTATGGGAAGAGATGTCACCTCTTGGCTACCTAAGGAACTCTTCCTTGAAGGTCCTAGCTCCGTGCTGCGCCTTCAGGCAACTCAGGTGGGCCAGGGCGCGGCAGGGTATATTGTATATTACAGCATGTAGCAACTGCAACCTTATTATCTATTGTTCGAGGTACATGAGGCATAGTAATATCACTAGATCATCCATTATATAATGCTATGAATGTGATAATGCTATAAGTATTCATAATATTGGATATATTATTTTATGTATTACATATTTTCCTATTTGTGGCATAATTTTCTACTTTTTTCTTTTTATTGAGGTGAGAGTAGTTGACAACGCCAGGTAGGCTTCAGGTGCACAGTCTCACCTGGGCAGCAATACACACGCCCCACATAAATTTCTATTTATAGAAACAGTTCACAGGTGCTTTGATCTGCTACTGTTGATTTCAGGAAACCCTCTCAATGTAGGGACCAGGACTGGCAGGGCTTCTGGTCATCAAACTTTATTTCAATATATTTTGTTTACAAAAATATCAAACCTTTTGGCAAAGAGCCAGCTGAATGGACTCTCACCCCTACTCAGCCCGGTTCTGGTGGCCCCAAAGCCTCCAGACACAACCATGCCCCATACAGTGTGATCGGGGACCCTGAAACCTGAACTTCACTGAACTTGGACATGTCTTACAGTATTGTTCTTTTTTTTTAATATTTATTTTATTTATGCTTACAAGAACTGGGGTCTAGACCAGAGGTTTCAAGTGAGAGGATTCAGAGTGGGGAGCAGAGCAGGTGGATCCAGTGAAATCCCCTGCTGAGGGGAGCAGCTGGCGAGGCAGGAGAGGTCTGCTGCGCCATGTGGGTCAGCTCCCTGGCCGGGGATTGAACTCATGCCTCAGTGGCTGCGATTGCTTGATTGCACCGAGACTAATCTCTCGCCACCAGGGAGGCCCCAGTATTGTTCTTGTCATGTCAGAACCGCCCTTTGCTCACGACCTACAGGGAACAGTGGAGGCTCTGGTTTGCAGGTTCTGAGCTAGAAGGCACCCACTTCCATTGGAAGAGTTTTCATTACTGTAAAAAATAAAAGGTTCCCAATGACTGGTTTAAATATCCTTGCCCATTCCTGTAATGTTAGTTTTTACCTCCTAGCCTGATGTGGCCGTGAGGGGAGGGGAGGTTTCATGCCTCTGTTGAGAACAGATGCTTGACAATTTCCAGGAACAAAGTTTTTGTCCTTAAAACCCTTTGGGCAAATATTCTCCTGTTTAATTCCAACTGCTTTTGCTTTTTAGTTGCTTGATTCTGCTATTACTTTTTCTTTTACTCGTCTAAATTATTTAGGTAGAATCAGGGAATCAGAGTCACTGCACTCACTTAGGTAAAAAGTGTTTGCTGTGCTATTGTGCTATTATATGATTATCCCACACAAATTCTTTTTAATTGGGTTAATTAAATGCCAGCCAGGGATGTGCTGGTACATTGAATCTCAAAAAAAAAAAAACAAAAACAATTTTTAAATACCCTGAGTAGTGTTTGCTGATGGCCACCATATAAATATTCCCACGATGGCTGATTTTTGACCTGCCACTGGTATAAAACTGTCTTAGAAAATTCTTGAATTGTGAGTAATTGGCTTTCTCCAAGCTGGTAGGAGTCCATTCCAGCACACTTCCACAGCTGCTTAGTTTTTATGAAAATCAGGCAGAAATATCAAATACCCATCCTATTTGTAGAATTCTCTATTTTGGAGCATCTAGTTGAGAAAGTGTCAGTTCTTTTCACATCAGGAAAACGGTGGAGGGTGACTTGGAAGTGCAGGATAAGGAACTGGAAAATATGAGAGGGGCAATTCAAATGTTACAGGCTCAAGAGACACGTTTTTGAACAGGGCCCTTCTGAGTCTGTGATTTTTCACTTAAGATTGAGTTAGGTTGAATTTAGCAAACATCCTCTGTCCACCCAACCCAGTTACTGGACAAGCTGGGAGTGAAGCGTGACGGGAAATCAACTGCAGTGTTGATGCGGTGGGGTCCATCCGTGTGAATACATCGAGCAGACCCCATGGAGGTTTGCAAAGGAACGTGCAGTGTTGTAACAGAGGATTCCGTGTGTGGTGTCCTGTGCGTTTTGCTCTTGCATGATTAACACCGGAAGGAGCCAGGGGAACCCCAGGAGATGAAGGAGAAATGGCGATCGTTTCCAAAAAGGGGAAAATTGGGGAACCTGGGCCTCCTGGAGATGATGGAACCCCAGGAGAAGAAGGTAAATACTTGGTTTTATATTTCACCATATCAACTAAGTTGACGTCTTTGCAGGTTGAGGTCCTACATGGACCTCATATTAAGGTCCACCATTGACTTAAAGATCGTTAGGGGACATGTGATTCCATAGTATTGGCCCTTCACGCAAGCACATAGACTAGTCACCTTCCCCAATAACACTGAGACTAAGATACATACACTTACGGTACATTGAATAACATATGTAATGTGTAATACCAGGTATAATTGATCTCATGGGTTCACCAGAGACAGAGCGGGGAACAGCACAGGCAGATCGACAGAAACACAGTGCTGAGGGGAGCAGCGGGCGAGGCAGAAGCGGTCTGCCACACCATGTGGAATTCTCCCGGGCTGGGCATCAAACTCATGTCACTGCTGCTGACAGCTCCACAGCGCAGTGCCCAACCGCTGTGCCACCAGGGAGGCCCCCTCCATCCTTGTTCTTAACTGAGGTTCATATGTATTTTTTGAATTGCATAATCCCAACTGGATCAGTTCTAAGATAGCCCTTCAGTCATGCCTCACTCGATAGTAAGATGCATTCTGAGAAATGTGTCCTTAGGTGATCTGTCGGTGTTTGAATGTCACAGAGTGTCCTTACGCACACCTATGTCAGCCTCCTACACACCTGGGGTGCAGGTATTACGCGGACCTCGTATTAAGGTCCAACATTGACTTAAGGGTCATTAGGTGACATGTGATTCCATAGTACTGGTTCTAGGAGGTGGGCATTAAAATGAACAGTGCGGCAACTGTCCGACTCATTCCCACCGGTGGGTCTCAAACATCAATATGCAGATGAATTCCCTGGGGCTGGATATATAGTGAATTCTGAACCAGCAACTCTGCCTGTGCCTCTTCCCACCTCTAAACAGCAGGAAGCAAAGATGTTGACCCCGATGCTCTTTCCCAAATGCTTAATCCCAAGACCTGCTTCTTTTCGTGGCTCTCCCTAAGGAGTTGTCCTGGGACTAGTGGTTGAGGTCTCTGGGTCGAGTCTTCCTCATTTGTAGATGAGCATGTAGGCAAATGGTGCCATCTGCTTGCTCCGCCCTCAAGCAGCCCCAAGCCTATTCCTGGGCAGCTTCCTTCTAGAGAGGTCTCTGAAGGTAGAAACTGGCATGATGCACTTAAGGGCAGGATCTAGGATTCCCACTGCCTTTGCTTTCATCGCCTAACAAAAGTAGGATCAAAACCCTCAGCCCAATGACTGTTCAGGTTAGATTTCCACAAAGAAGCCTGTAACACTTCCAACCCTGTCAGGTGACAGAGGCATTCCTGGGATGCAGGGCAGGCGAGGAGAGCCAGGAAGACGTGGACCCCCTGGATTCCGCAGAGGGGAGCCTGGTAGAAGTGGGCAGCCGGGGGTTCCTGGACCACCAGGTCCTCCAGGCTCACCTGGGCCAAGAGGGATCATCGGCTTCCCTGGATTTCCAGGGGAACGGGTGAGTGGCTGCTGTCTGCAGAGGGATAAAATATCAAACCTTTCTGCTCTGTGTGTGCTCAGAAAGAATCAGTGTACAGCAGTGCCTTTTCACTGGATGCTAGAACATAAGGGGTTTGCCAGGGGAAGAATGGAACCTTCTGGAAGGCCAGGATGTAACTGTCATTTCTCACTAGTCATAGATGACCACGTCACCCCAGATCCTGCCCCCCAATTTAAAGAGCTCCACAGAGATGTGCCTTGGGACTGCTGGTCGACCAGAATAGAGTCACCTGAGAAATGACCCAAGTTCTGGTTTCTAAACCGTCCTCTCTGGTTGTAGCTATCACAGATTTTGCTGTGAATATATGTAGTCTTCCTGATCATGGGTGAAATACCTCTTGAGAAAACAGAAAGTACAATGAATGGAGTAGTAGTCTACTTCACAGCTCCCAGAAGCTGTATAATGTAATCTATTTCTCATCTTTTGGAATAAAATGGATGTTTAAAAAAGATTTTGGTATGAAATGACTTCTAATAATATTTCATTTCATATCAACTTGTTCGTTTGAAACTTAAATTTCAAGTTATATGAGCAATTGGCTTTGCAAACAAGTATAGAGAATCGAATGCTGCCTACTGGCCGGAGTATCTCTCCTTTTGGAGGGGTTTTATCAAGTTTTCTAAAACTGGGCACGTGCAGTGGTGTGCTTGCATTGCATTTCTGATTTTCTTTACCTCTGTAAATTATGAAAACCAAGTTGGTTCTGGATGGGGAACTATCAGGGATCATATCAGGCCTGTGTCCCTTGTATCTGAAACCTAATTAAGGTCTTGCTTGTGTTTCACTGAACTCTCAGGGTGAGCCGGGTTCTCCAGGGCTCCCTGGCCTTTCAGGAATCGATGGAGCAAGAGGACCTAAAGGTATGATTTGGAAATACAACAACCATCCTTCAAGCTCATAATCCTGGCTCTTGTGACACTCTGAACTTTATTTTTTTCTTTTTTTCCCAAAGATTGATTTATTTATGCATACAAGAACTGGGGTGTAGGCCAGAGGTGTGGGGTGGTGAGTGGATTCACCAGAGACAGAGCAGGAAGCAGAACAGACAGATCAACTGAAGTACACTGCTGAGGGGAGCAGCAGGGAGACAGGAGAGGTCTGCTGCACCATGTGGGAAGCTCCCTGGCCGGGGATCGAACTCCTGCTGCAGTGGCTCTGGATAACTTCATAGTGCTGTGCTTAACCTGTTGCATCACCAGGGAGGTCCGGCACTCTGAGCTTTGGCATGGAGAATAAAGCAGAGCAAACAAACAGTAACACCCAAGGGTTCATTGGAGATTCTTCTAGATGAACTCTCATGACCCAATTAATCCATGCTTGTCATTTCCATCCAAGGGAAGCAGAGGGGACACAGCATGAATGCAGGGCCAGCAGGCCTCTCAGGGGCGCCCTTGCAGCCTTCTGGTGGTGAGGTAGCTGCATGGACGGCAGGTGTGAGGGCCTCAGGTGCACATCGGCGGGCAGTGTCCACCTTGGCTAAGGAGCCCCCAGTCCACAGTGATCCAGGATGAGCCAGCCCTGCGCCTGTCCTCCCCAGTTCTTGTTTTGAATGTGGAAAGAATTCAGTGCTGAGACCATGAGGTTAGCAATGGACAGTTTTATGGGCAAAGCAGTCAGAGCGACAGCTCTCTCTCTAGAGGGGCCCCGGATGGGGTGCCGCGGTATAAGTCAGGAGTTAGGTTTTTAAAGGTTTAGCTAAGTGAGTGGAAACCTTCCAGAGCTGAGCACTCTGTGTTGTCTTTTTGTTGATTGGAGAGTGCTGCCACCTTGGCTGATTTTGTTCAGGTCCTTGGGTCACCCTGGGCATCCTTCGGTCACTGTGTTCTGTTCCCAGAGCTTGCTGCTTATCAGAAAGCCCAGACAGCACAACACTCCAGCCGGGGCCTCCCCAGTTGCCCGCCTGTTCAGCAAATCACCTCTTCCTTCAACAGGAGTCGACAGCTCCCCTACCGATGCCATTGGTACAGCTTTTAGGGTCCAGGTTACTAGAGTCAGGGACACAGAATCTGAAACCACCGCTTCCCTCCAGTGCTGAGAATTCACTCCAGAATCCTCGGGCCACATGTAATAATTTACTTATTTACCATAAGCCAAGCATCAGAAAATGTGTCTCTTTCCCCCCCGCCCCCACCAAAGGGCTAGATCACAAATATTTTCAGCTTTGTGGTCCTGTGGGAACTACGGGACTGTCTACGAATGTGCAAGTATCGTGAAAGCAAAGCAGAAGGAAGCCCTCAAGCAAAGGGCATTGCTGTGACAATAAAACTTTATTGACAAAACAGGCTGCAGGCCTGGGTTTATTCTGTGCCAAAAACAATGTTGCCTTATAACAGGACTAACATTCCACCTTTGTCAGGTTTCCAGGAAATAGGATGCTAACCCAAGGCTCTGTGGGAATTCTTGCCCACAATGCCTTGGGATGTACCACCCCTGGGAAGTCATTAACCTCGTGGATTTTGTTTACACAAGAACACAAAGTTGGTCTCCTTGCAGGCCTTGACAGAGGGTTGTAGCAGCTGAAGCAGTAATAACTTTTGCTTTTGGTTTCTAAACTCAGTATACGACATAGTCACTTACTATCAAGTCCTTTCTTCAATAGATACCTAAATTTGAAACTATTTAGGTCACATTAGAAATCCAAGCATTGAGCTATGGTTTTTTAGAATTCTTATAACTATAAAATTGTGTGTTTCAATCACATCTTGCATCTTTGTTTCCATTTGTTCTCAGGTAGGAAAAGATGATTTTTTTCCCCGAAAGTCATTGCCTGGAATTTTGAAGACAGACTGAAAAGACAAATACCATGACAGTTACTAAGTCACTTCACATGGAGTCAAAATTAAATTCCATCAATTTTTTGTGTGTGTGTTTCATCACTTACAGGAAACCCAGGGGACCCTGCCTGTCATTTTGGACCACCTGGGCCAAAGGGTGAGCCAGGTACCCCTGGATGTCCAGGTATAGCTACATATTTTTCTTATACATATTTTTCTTATAAAAACAAAAGAGAATAAGTTTGGTTTGAAAACTAGAACACTCTCCTATATATAAATGTATATATATATATATATATATATATATATATATATATATATATATATATATCTTTTCAGAAATGGTGTGATTATAAATTAGTTCTCCCTTCTGTTGGAAGTTGCATCAATATTTAAAAGATGATACCCTATAACTAAGGGAATGTCCATTGCGTGGAGGGAACAAATGTCCATCCACAGATGACTGGTTAACTAAGTCAAGCAACATTTTAGCTGGTAATGGACAAGTTAGAAGCCAGGCTTGTATTTAGATGGGCTTCTTGCATAATAATTTTGTGCATGAACTTAAAATTCTCTTTGGCAATAAATACATATAGCAGAATAGCTGAGCAAAACTATTATGGGAAATTTTATTTCTTATGAATCACTTTCCCAGATGAAAGTGGAAAAGGAAGTTTTTGCCATTGCAACACTTTGTCTGTGAGATGTCCATTCTAGTAATCATCTGGGTCTTTTACAGCTGGCTTGGTAAAACAGATTTAGATAACATATTTTAAGTGACTTGTATAGCTTAAGCACATATTTGGAGGGGAAATATTCCTGAGGTTAGTGTTGGGGGCGTTCATACTATCACAGCGGAGTGGGAAGTCTCACAGGGGATTCTGGGGCCACGTAGTGTCCTTGTCACCATTGTCAGTTTCCTCACCTGCAGATTGCCCCTCTGTGTGTTCCAAGGTTGATCTGGGGATCCAATGAGATTCCTTGAAAGCAAGTTGTACACTGAAAATTGCTACAAAAACGTAAAGTGTAATTATTTTCAACATCACCATCCTCAGCAGTCAGGAAAATATTAAAAGACTATTCTACACTCAATGGTATTTTCATATAAACCCTGAAGATAGTGAGCTTTTGTAAGATGAAAGGAGTCTGAAATGGAAGCCTTTGAAAATACCTAAGATTTGCTCTTCAAAATCAGAAGTCTGAGTTATTTTACAGTAACTCTTCCAGGAAAATTTGCCTTGGCCTAATTTCCTGGCCTCCTGTGGTTATCACTATTTTAGTCAGTCCCTTTCCTGTATGCCATGGCTTTAGCTTAAAATTTTTTAATGACCTCATATGTTATTCGCCAGCACAGTTCACCTAAATGTGTGATTTCCATTGACTTGACAAGGCTGCATTGAATTTGAACGAGTCTAAGAAGAAAACTTAGATCTGCAGCCATCACGGGTGATTCTGTGATTCACGGGGTTCAGTTCAACCCGCTCCCCTCACGTTCAACTCAGAGAGAAAATACAGAACGGACTAAAGTAGAAGTTCTGTTCTTAAGACAACCATAATCAGGAAGGCAAGTCTTTGAACGCTTGAATTTTTCCATTTGGAGAGAAGTCTGATGCTGCCTAACCTTTACTGTGGGAATGTTTCCAGGGTCCAGGAAAGAACAGGGTGAGGCGCGCAGATCTGAAATTCAATCAGGAAATAGACTAACATCTGTGTAATATACATAATGATGATACCACTCTCCCTTCGGACTGGTGAATACAGAACCATGTATTTTGTTTGCAGATTCAATGGGTCATTTTTAGCACCGATTCTTGATTTACTTTATAAAATGTGAATTGTATTAAAGTCATCCATTATAAATAAACTCACAGAGAAATGACCTTCTCTGTGGAGTCAAAGAAATAAAATTTAAAGTCACGCTGAAGCATCATTTTATCTTTGCTAAATTAGCAAGAAAACAAGTCAGCAGACTAACAAGTCCTCAGAACAGTCTCTCGGAGTCAGGGCAGGGTCCCCGTAGTGGTGAGAGCTGGTGGTGAACTTATCCAAGCCGTCCAGCAGCCCAGTGTGGATGGTTTGTTTTAGAAGGTTCAAGGACTACTCAACTATTCTTTGCAATAAGTGGGGGCCATGAGAATTGACCGTTTTAGATTTCTTTTTTTAATTTTAGGGGTATGTCCACCAGATGCAATGCATAGTTCTGGAATGGAATACAGGTGGACAAACAAATGAATACAGCTGTGAATGATGCTGGGATGAGTGTTAGACTATTAAGGATGGCTATTCGTTTTCTTGGCTGTGATAATTATTTTTCCACATAGGAAAATGTTACTTTTCAGACATATCTCCTGAATTATTTAGGGATGAAATTCCATGTCTGTGATTTACTTTTAATATTTCAGCATCTTAAAATGTATAAAAAGGAACCCAGATATTACCTCGGAATTTTTCCTACATATTTCCCTAGGAATTGTTGCCAGGAATTGTTCCTAAGGAGAAAAAAAATCAGTTAAAGGTATAGAGATCGGTATGCATAACTGTGATGAGTTAGAAATTACTGGAACGGTCACTAGTAGGGGAAGTTAGGTGAATGAATTTAATTAAGATTAATTCATAAGCTGTGAGCTGTCACTTAAAAATTCTCAATAAACTACAAGCTGTCATTTAAAATTAGGGAAATTCTGACAAACTAGAAAAATCACTCGTGATACAATGCTAATTTTAAAAATTAGAATATAAAATCACAGGTATTATTTGCATACTACATGCATATGAAAATTGTGTTTAGTAGTAGGATTGTAGGTATTTTATTTCCCATTTCCCCTTAATCAGTAAAAAAGTTAAAAATATTAAAAAAGTAAGAATAGAAAACAAATGGCTGGAGTTGGAGGTTTTCTAGATTCACTGCCTCAAAGAGCAACCTGCAACTACTCAGATGTTTGGTTCATTTTCTTTAGGACATTTTGGAGCTCCCGGGGAGCAAGGTTTACCTGGTGTTCAAGGGCGCAAAGGACCACCTGGAAAGCCAGGACCGCCGGGCTCCTCTGGGCCACCAGGGTGTCCAGGTACCGTCAACAGAGTCTGGAAACTTCCAGGCACGCATGTATCTGTGGTGCTGTGGGAAGAGCCATCCTTCAGCTAGAGGTGGGTTCGGCTCTAGCTTTGCCATTCACGGACCCATAACATTGGGCAAGTCACTTAAACTTACCTGTTCCTCACCTGTAAGTTGGAGCCAGCCCTCTCTCACAGGCCGGTCTGGGGTGAGCTAAGACTACACCTGTAACGTGTGAATCAGGGACCAGGCACAATCTGAGGGCCCAGCAGACAGAGGCTTCCTCCGAGTTCTCCCTAATTCACCTTTAGGTGTTTTCTTTTCTCCTTTAGAGCTAAGGCAAATATCACACACACGGTGCAACATTTGAAGGGCTCCTATTCCTGCTGATTCAGAATAAAGCGAAACTTTTTAGTGGTAACTGGCAACCTTCATCATTTAGACTTGTATTTTTCTCCTCCTGAGGTTAAGTCCAATTTTTTTCCCTAGAGTTAGAAGGTCCAGAAAGAAAAAGTAACAAAACCCTGCTCCTGTTACTCGTCAGTGGGGTACATAGATGCCTTTCCCAGCTGATGGAGCTCCTGTGCGTGTGGGTGTCTGCAGAACTCCCTTGTTCTCCTCAGGTCATCAAGGAATGCCTGGGCCGAGGGGACAGCAAGGAGAAATGGGGGACTCTGGGCCAAGAGGCCTCGTGGGGGATTTGGGAACAGCAGGTCTTCCAGGAGTGAAAGGTAAGTCAAAATGGAGCACATGGTCAGACGCCATCCAGCCCTGGAAGGCAAGTTCTAGCATATCGCAGACGCCAAGGGGCCCGTGCTCAGGTCAAGGTTCTTTCCCACGGATGCCTGTAGCACCGTCTAGTCTCTCACAGAGCTTCGGGCAGAGCTCACCGAGTTCCTGCCCCGCCTTCTACCAATGCGACAGCGCTACCATCTCATGGTTGTCTCCCAGTTCCGTAGTGTTTAGCCCTAGTCAGGTGTTCTCTCCCAGTTAGGTAGGCTCCTGCTGTGGCCTAGATGCTGTGTGAGACAGGAGGTGCGCCATTTTGGAAAAAATAAAAATGAAAACATCCAGACATGGCTCCTACCTTCACGGAGCTCACAGTTCCAGTAAGAAGGACAGTTACTAAAAATATGTATGTAAATAAATAGACATTTCTAATTACGATAAGTGGATGAGAAGAGAATAAGATGCTAAGGAGAAAGAGTAATTCGTATTCATTATCTTTGTTAGATTACTTTTTTCCTATCTGAAGTTTTTAGCCTTTTAAAGATAACAATAGAAAAGTTGTAAAATAGGTCTGAATGAAGTATAATACACAATATAATATAAATATATTAATAAAATATATTAATACTATATAAAATAATATATAATAAGTAAATATATATATTAATGAATATATTAATACAACATAATTTATTATTTACAAATCTTATCTCCCACTGTTCATCTATACTTATTTTTCTTCAGACCATTTCTAACATTTTAGAAAAAATATTTTTCCATGGGTAATTTGGGTGGACTCTGACATAAACTTATAACATTTGTTTGTTTAGAGGTCTTTCTTGCCACATAGAATGATTAAAAAAAAAAATAAGGATCATTTCTATAGCCTCAGCACCCTGTAGGTACCCAGTGAGTCTGTAGGGTGGTTATTGTATTTATAGTTTTATGAATAAATTAAGGCATGAATAAACAGATGAATGAGAACTGAGTTAGTAGCTTTGAATTTGCGGGTGTCTCCTAAATCAGCAGATGGAGCTGTGAGCCTTACTTGGTAGGTCCCCATAACCAAGCCCCTCTTTTTCCTCCTCCCTCCTTTCCTCACACTTACCTTGAATTCTTTGATTCATACAAGTATAAATTTTGGTAAAATGAAAAGTACCTCCTCTCAGAAAAGTTGGAAACTTTCCTTTTTGGCACAATTGTTTTATGTTCTGAAAATCCAAATAATGTCTTTCCACATCCTCCCACTCATCGGCTGGCTGGCAAACCCTGCCTCCCAGTGAGTAACGTGGCACATATTACCTGGTGCCGTCCTGGGGAGGAGGAGTCATTTATTTTGAAGAGCTGGACATTTATGTGTTTCTAGTGCCCAACTAACCTGATGGGGAAAGCCCCCATCCCAAGACAAGTGATCTTTGTACTATTCTTTTCCCTCTTTGTTGGCATTTTCAGTAATGTGAAGTCCTGCGATTTGTTAAAATGATTATTATAAATGATAACTTTACTATTGGAAGAGTTTCTCTCATTCTTTCGCCCATTTCCAGGCAATCCCTCAAGCCTTGGTGAAAATATTCCTTGGCACTTTGAGAGTCTACAAAATCAACTTATTAAAGAACCTAAGTGGGAAAAGAAATCATTTCCCAGTACTAACCACACCTACTGCATCCTCACTTCTCCCTACCTGCCCTCTCCAGATTAGCAAAACAGCTGGGATTCCCCTGGTGTCTTGCCCTGAACAGCCAGTTTCCCCTGGCAGGGCTCATGCTGATATCGATTCTTCCTTCCCTGGGAATAGTTTGCGTGTATCTAATAACCTCAGTATGACCTGTTATTAGAAGGCTAATAGTCAATGAATTTGATTGAAAAGCAGATTTACCCAAAAAGCAATCTCCAGTTGCATCACACAATTCTGTGCTAGGAACTACTAAATTTGTTCACAAGAGAAAGAAAGAGAGGGAATGCATCGATCAACCCAAACCCTGGCCCCAGAGGGCAGACGCTGCTGCAGTCTCACGGCCCGACCACGCAGTGACACTGTTCTACCGCAGACCGCCCAGAACAACTGGTCTTAAAACAGTGGGATGCATTCCTAAATTTTAAAACAGCTACAGTATAAACTCATTGTTGCCGTTTATCATGCTGCTATAAAAATGAACTGCACTCCAGCAGAAACTCTTTGAACTGAGAAACTAAATATTTGAAGTCTGTTCTAAATAAGTCAAGGGGACTGATTATCTTGTTTGAACAAACCAGCTGCTGAACTCAAAGTTGTTTGCTCTGCTACAACAAGCCATATGGATTCTGCATCCTGCTTGTGTTCAATCAGATTGAAACTTTAACTTAAACATATGCTCCAAATGGCTTGATTCCTAGATTGAAATTCTCAAGTGCACGTGCCCTGTGAAAGGAAGACACTCAATCCCTAACTGGGCAAATTCATATAAGGTTCTGGAATCCTGGAAATCCAGAGACAGCTCTCTGCAGCATGACAAGTGTGAAGAATATGCATTGGGTTATTTGGGTTGGCAGCAAGTAAAATGTTTCCCAAGCAGAAAAGCACCTTGAAATGTCTTTTATCAGAAAAGAAATGCCATGAACTTAGAGCTGTGAAAATCACAGGGGTCCCCCCCAATTCCCCCTGTCACCCCGCTTCCCACATCGGGAGTTTCCCCTCTGGCCCCACCCCCACAGCACTTACACCCTGGACCTAATTGCCAGTTTGTTCTGTCAAGTCAGGATTGTTTGTCTCCTACGCTCCATCATCTCGTCAGCTCCTGTCACTAGGTACATTTGGGGTCTGAAGCTCGCTGGGTTAGGAGACCATGTCTTATACTCTGTATGTTCCCTTAGGAGGCACCCGCAAGTGAAAGAATTATTTTTTTTTAAAGATTTATTTATTTAAACATACAAGCTGGGGCATAGGCCAGAGGCGTGGGGTGGCGAGAGGGCTCACCAGAGACAGAGTGGGGAGCAGAACAGGCAGATCAGAAATACACTGCTGAGGGGAGCAGCGGGTGAGGCAGGAGAGGTCTGCCGCACCATGTGGGATTCGCCCTGGCTGGGCGTCGAACTCGCATTGCGCGCTGCAGACAGCGCCACAGCGCAGCGCTCAATCGCTGCGCCACCAGGAAGGCCCTCAAGTGAAAGAATTAAATCTTAGTTTCGAATCCGGTTTGATAAGTCTTCAATTTTGTTCATTCTTCCTCCACAGTCACCTGTGTTTCTCTTTTTCAGTCAGCTCTGGAGTTAGGGTGACCAGCTGTCCCCGTTAGCCTGGGCTATCTGGGGACATAGAACTTTTAGTGTTAGAATAGGGAAAGTCCCCTCAGACAGGGATGAGGTGGTCACCCTATTAAAAATAGAACCTGTCTAAATGTCCCTGGGGTTAGAGGAGTATGTTCAGGCTTTACAACAAAAGGAAAACTCAGAGTGGGGGTTCAGTCACCCCAAGTTGATTGACTAACACAGATGGCAGCTCCGATTGTGACTGGAGTGGGTGGTGATACTCTGGGGGTGGGGGGCCCCTGCCTGCAGTGAGCCATGGTCTTAAATGATGATGGTGATGCCAGAGGCTGGACCAACGAGGTGAATGAAACTTCCTCATTACCAAGGAATGTGCTTTGTTAGCCTAATTGCCTCTCGTCTGCACTGTATATATTTTATGCATGAACAACTTTCTGATTTAGAGATGGGATTGATAAAAAGCTTTCAATAAAAAGGAAAAATTGCCCTTAAAACCCTCCCCAGATGTAGCTGCATTCAATTTAGGAAGATAACGCTGGGTCAGATTAGGGTCGGCCAGTTCGACAATGGTGAGGGGATGGGACGGTGACAATCTAGGATCTGGACGTGTCGATGTGACAATGGGGACTTGGCAGAAGCCGAGACATTCCTCCCCAGCCACGTCCTCTAAGCCATCAATCATGGTGGCTTAAGCTGAAGATCAAAACATATTGAAATAGCAAAGTGATCTCAAAGAATTTATTATTTTTCAGATAGATTGCAACAAATATCCAGATTTGGCAGATAAAGAAGGTCTCTGTGTTCTTTTGGTGCAAATTTGAAATGCTGGCTCAAAGTAGGGACGAGGATTGGAAAATAAATGAAGCCAGAACTGTTAAAAGTGGTTAGGAAATAGAAGCTTTAGGGAAAAGAAGGGTATCCTCCCATTGTTATTTTTCAGTGCATGAGAATATGTCTCATTTGCACCAATGGCAAGTTTAAATTTTAAAAATACAGTAACGATCCATTTCAAGAACTGATAATAAATAGAATGGAACCAACTAACTGTTCCTTTTCTATTAAGAAGTCCACAGAGGACTTCTTTAGATAGTAATTAGCACTTGAATTATTTATATACAAATGGATTCTTCTAATTCCCCAATTCGCCTCCATCCTATAAATCTATCAAAGAAGGCCGTGGCTTGAAATGGGAACTGTAGCATATCTTTTAATAGCCTCCTCTCCACCCTTTCAATCCCTCCCCCTCCCTGTTCAATGTTTCTCCTCTGCTCAAGTATTTACTCACTCATTCAACAAACATCTATCGAACACCAAAGGTGTTCATATCGGGATATCTGTTAAATGTGGATGAGAAAAAGGCTAATGGGACTTGGTCTTGTCCTCAATAAATTTGCCCAAACTCCTAAAGTCAGTCAGTTACCCAAAGACTTGATTGCTGTCCATATGGGATGAACAGCAGCCTTCCGGCCTGAAGGATACCGAGTGGGTCTGGGGTGGGTGAGAGCCCGTTGCTGTGTTAGTCATATAAACTGGAATGTTTTTATCACAAGTTTGAGGCGTGTGACCCAAAACTGAATGGATATCTGGCTTTTGGCCTTGGGTGGTTAGAACAGCTATGGGATAGAGGATCCGTTAATGGAATAGGAGGTTACCAGGCTTGACCAGGGGTTAAGGAAGTTCTTTCCCCCCAACCAATCTGTGGGATAAGATATGTTTGAAGGACCTAAGAGTTTTCGTGTGCTTGTTAGTTATGTCCCTCCTTATTTCCCTCTCACGTCCCTTGTCTTCTTTCTATGCCTTCCCTGTAGATCTCTGTATTTACATATTACATATATTTCAAATATATAATATACAAATAGTTCAGTTCTATAAGTAACATATAATTGAAGTATTAATTGTACATATTAAAAGTGGTATCGATTACAAATATGGTATAAATACTGATATTATAAATGTGTAAACCTATAGACTTATAGGTGTTCAGTGACAAGTAAATTTGGCAAAAGTCTCCTTAAAGAAATATACTGATATCTGAAAAGATCTTGAAAGAAGAGGAAGGCATCAATGAGATCATATCTAGTTATAGAGATGGGAGTTTTCAATGATTAAAATGAAATAAATTTACCTTCTGTAAAGTAGTATCAGAATGGTTCTTTCTCAAATACAGTCTCAAATACAGTGGTTACAAATACAGTCAAACTTGACCTGAGGCATATTCTTTTTGAATACCACAGTGCTTTAAAACAGAAATTCAGTAGGATATGAATTCTCCAGTATGCCATAGACCCCACCCATCTTTATTGTCTTACTACATTTACCTGACTAGATCCGAAGAAATTAGAATCAGCAGACCATGGCAGAGTGAAAAGATCCTGAGCCAAGGAGGAAAGAGCTTGAGTTTGCTCCTGTCCACTTTCTTTCTTCATCTAGTGTGATTTCATTGTCATCAAATCAAGGGTCACTTCTTATTTCTTATACCAAGATTCAGGGACTCTAGACTGGTGAGAATTCAGTATCTCATTAAAAGAAGAGATGGTCATTGTATGGTCATAAATCAATAGTTGTACTTCAAAACCAAAAAAAAAAAAAAAGTACACTAGGTTGTCTCAACAGAAAATATCCATTAAGTGAATTTGTTAAATAATGACCTAGTCCTCTGGCAGGGACTAGGCCTGATGAAGACCTCTGGACAGTGGGATCTTACTGTGTCCCCAGAGTAGGACAGAGCCTAGCGGGAGGGGGCAGTGAACGCAATGTCTGCTCTTCCATGATGTATTTCAGGTCCCCCTGGGCCACCTGGCCTGAATGGCTTGCATGGTTTAAAGGGTCAGAAAGGAAGTAAAGGTGCTACAGGTAAGAGGAAAAATTTTCTTTTTTTATGCATACAAGAACTGGGGTGTAGGCTAGAGGTGGGAGGGTGAGAAGATTCACCAGAGACAGAGTGGGGAGCAGAACAGGCGGATCGACTGAAATACACTGCTAAGGGGAGCAGTGGGCGAAACAGGAGAGGTCTGCTGCGCCAGGGATCGAACTCATGCCGCAGTGGCTGGCACTAGCATGATAGTGTGGAGAGTTTAACCCCTGTACCACCAGGGAGGCCCAAGAAGAAACATTTTCAAGAAACTGAGCTGCTGTCAGTCGCCCGTGAGCTTCTCCAGTGTCTTCTCACCTCACAAGATTGGGGGTTCAAAACTAAGAAAATAGATTAGCTATGAGACACACATTGGCACCATAATTTTTGCAGAATATGACTTTTATATAAAAATGCCATTTGAGAATATTCTAAGAAGCAATGACTGGTTAATAGGGCCTTTTGTTGGTACTGCTTGGGGCTGTCTGCTGAAATGCTCTGAATAATTGCTTAGGTGGAGTTAAATTTCAAAATGTTATGAATAACAAATAAATAGTTGGGTTTCTTTTTTGTATTGTTTTAAGTATAGTCGTGCCAAGCATGACCACGTGGGTCTAATTAGTGCTTTTAGCATCCCTCAAATAGCCTGCTGCTAAAACAAATTACCTGAACAAATTGCTGTTCTTTTTATATCACAAATAGGCTGATCATCAACAACTGCATTTTAACTTATTCCATTATTTTAATATCATGCACTTTTCTTGCATTACTTTCTCAGAAAAATAGCTCACAATCAGACAAGGTAGCTGAAATCAGACAGGAGGATTTGAGGGACTCAGGGAAAAGAGTTGACTCAGTGGCTACTAGGTTTGAATAATTGTTGAAGAGAGACGAAATCTTGATTCAGTTTGGAAAAATCAAGAAGTCACTTAGGTCACCAAGGATTTGTCTCCTGGCGCTTCCAAACAGTCTGCTGAAATCTTTGTCCCTTCTAAAACACCAGTGGTGTCCTCAGTCCACCTGAAAATCCACAGTAGTTCTACTTACCCGCCACTTTCCACCTTGACTTTCAAACCAGTTTATTCATATTACTTATCGTTGGATCTCATTTATTTTCATTGTGTGCATCATAGAAGTTGGGGGGGGGGGTCACGCAGCTGTTGTTTAAACCTGGGCGATCACAATAAACACCTGGTTGACTGGTGTGTTGGATGGTAGGACAGTAAATGGATGCAGGGAGATTGTGCGGTCAGTGAGGTCTCAGTAGAACCAGCTGTCCTGTCTCACCTCTCTTTGAGGTGGTTCCTTACCAGGCACGACAGGGACCAGCAGGGAGACTCGTGCTAATGTGCTTTTCCTCATTATCCTCATTAAGGGTCGCGTGCAGTGGGCCCTCCTGGTCCAGTGGGAGCCCCAGGGTTGAAAGGAGTTCCAGGAGACCCAGGAAGCCCAGGAATTTCTCTTCCAGGCCCTTTTGGAGAAAAAGGGCCTCCTGGCCCCCCAGGTGCGAAACAGCATGCCTTTTGCTCCTCTTTCAGTAACTCATTCAAAACTTTCTAGACATAATGAGACTAGCGTCTGAATTTGTTCCTCAGGCAGACGTGGGCCACCTGGCCCCGAAGGTGCTAGAGGAAGAGCTCCCGAGGAAGATACTCCTGACCGGGGTCCGCCTGGAGATCCGGGGCTTCCTGGCCTCGATGGTCCAAGAGGTATGAGAGAGTCCCAGCCACGGGTGGGGGTGCGCCTTTTCTTCCACGCCTCCGGCTCTGTCAGGCCCCTCAGTCCGGTGGATGGAAAGGTGGGTAGTGATGGGCCATGCCGAGGGCCCGGGCAGCCTGTCACAGTTCCAGCAGACCCCTCTCTGGGGCACAGATGCTGGCCCGGGGCAAGTCTCCCCGTTGGCTTGGTGCTGGCGCAGCCTCAGGTGCGGCCCACCGGGGTAAGTCCATCCGCTGTGCCCGGCTCCAGCCCTGCCACGCGAGCCACTGCCACTAGCCCAGAGTGGCAGGGCACAGGCCTGGGAGGGGCATGGAAACGGTCTCTCGTGTGCTGCTGATGGTGCTTTTTGTCCCGATCATCACTCCGCGGGGACAGACCCCCCCCCCCAGACATTATCAGACCAAATAGGGCCGACTGGAGCTGCTCAGGGGGTGGCCAGAAGAGTAGGGCTCCGCAGCCTCGCTGAGAGCAGACCCCGCCTTCCTGTTAGCACTCTTCGAGGTGACACGAACCATTGTCCTTAAAACCGCAGGGTTCTGGTAAAGGGGGGATTCAAATGTCTTAACTTTATCTTATACTGTGGAACATAAAATTAAAATGTGTCAATAAATATAGACGTTTAAATAGAAGTTAAAACAGTAAGACAGAATTTGGGCTCAATCCCTATGTGTAGATGCTTGTTTTCAAATAGGATTATAAATTCATTGAATGGATATTTCTTTCCATTAACCAGATTTTCCCAGAAGTCTCTCATCTACCTGTCTATGTACCTATGTATCTCTCTTTCTGTCCATCCACACACCTACCCACCCACCCACCCACCCTCTTACCTAACATCCTATCCATTTACTCATCCTCCCTTCCCTCCTTCCCTCCCTCCCTCCATCCACCCACTCGCCTACTCACCCACCAACCCACTTCCTGCCACCCTCTCCATATACTCATCCACCCTTCCTTCCATCCATCCATCTAAATCAGTGGGATGGCAATGTAAATATAATCGTAAGCTGATTCTTCCAGAAGGAATGATGCTGAAGGGAAGGAAGAGGGAAGAGAGACAAGGCTCATTTTGGTTTTTTGTTGTTATTTTTTTTTTTAAGATTTATTTTTTCATACATATAAGCTGGGGCACAGGCCAAAGGAGTGAGGCGGCGAGAGGGTTCACCAGAGACAGAGCGGGGAGCAGAACAGGCAGATCAGAAATACACTGCTGAGGGGAGCAGCGGGCGAGGCAGGAGAGGTCTGCCGCGCCATGTGGGATTCTCCCCAGCCGGGTGTCGAATTCGCATCGCGCACTGCCGACAGCTCCACAGCGCAGGGCTCAACTGCTGCGCCACCAGGGAGGCCCAAGGCTCATTTTGTTTTCCAGTTCTTTCCTCAAGAAGTAGTCAGCAGCTAGCATGCATTTGTATTTGAAAGAGTCTTTTTACCTCCTCCTTGTGGCAGGAACTCCTGGGCCTCCAGGCCCCCCTGGGAGAGTTGAGCTTCTGAAAGGGGAACCAGGTGACTGTGGTTTGCCAGGGCCACCTGGCCTCCCAGGCCCCCCAGGCCCTCCTGGACTCAAAGGCTTCCCGGGACGCGATGGACAACATGGCCAGAAAGGTATAGATTCGAGTTGTTCCTTAAATAATACAGAAGACTCTTGGTGTCTGTCCTTTATGTTTCTGGGGTGCTGTGCCTCTGTGAGGTCACTCCAATTTCCTAGGGTAACAGTGACTACATTTCCAACATGCCCTGACTTGTCCAGAGTCAGAATCTGGGTAATAGAAGGACAAGTAAAAATAAGAAGCAAGTTTCCTTATGAGATGCTTGTTTCTCTTTTAGAACTGATCAGCAGAAATAGAATGCAAGCTACAAATGTGATTAAAACATGTGGCAGCCACATTTTTAAAAAAAAGCAAGTGAAAATAACATTCATATTTTATCTTATTTAATGTAAAATATTCAAATATTATTTTAACATATAATTAACATAATCAATTGGATATTCGGGGCTGGCTGTGCGAAGCTAGTTCTGCTCCCCAATAAGACAGGCCTCATTCCTGCCGTTGAAGCCCAGTGTATGTTTTACAATTAAAGCACAACCCAGTTTGGACACGTCAATTTCAAGGTCCAGGAGTTGCATGTGGTTAGTGGATTTTGCGTTGGGGTGTTATATAGACTGCTGACTTTGCTCTTTCATATTCATGAAATAGTCCCCACTATTGAACTTCTCCCATCATTTAAAGCTATTTTATTTTAATTATTTTTTATTTAACTGCTAATATTTAGGGATACTAGAATTTGGTCTCTTAAGATTTCAGAAAGCTACTAGGTTCACAGAACTTTTTCTTTTTAAAGGGACCAATAATAAGTATCTGTTTTAACTCTCTTCTGTTATAGATAAGCGAGAATTCTGGATACCAAAGTTTCCAGGAGCCAAATAACTAGCACCCTGTCTGACTTCAGAACCAAGTGTGAAATAAGGCAAAAGATTAGGGGAGAGGGGAGGTCAAAATTACAATGGGGCTGCCATGACTAGCATGCCAGTGGCACCCCCGGAATTGTGCAGTGCACAACCTGGGCAACAGTGCCCAGAAGCCCTCTTTACCTTTACTAGCAGTAAAATCAATTGTAAAGGATCTAAATGTATGTGGGGTTCCAATTATTGAACCCCAGAACTGGAAAGGCATGCTAGTACTCTAGTCAACAAGAGAAGAGAAGGAGAGGATAGTGATACAGCCTTGTTCCTCTCCTACATAACTCACCAGATGTTACCCTAGAGAAGGAACCCCCAACCTGGGAATAAACTTAAGGACTGGTAAAATAGCAAACCATCTAAATATTAGTGACTTACAGAAGTTAGAAATATTGGTGGAGCCCTCATCCGGGTTCTTAGCTCCCATTCCTGTGGGCAAGAGGAGCCAGAGTGCTTCCCTGTGGAAAGGCACAGGGAGTATCCTCAGCTTACCGGTTCATATGCATTAGGCACCTACAATAATTGTAGTGCACAAAGCTGAAGCGTCCCCGTTCTTACTAGCTATAGCGTCTCACGATGAACGGCAGATTTTCACTCTAAATGATATGCCAGGATGACTGGAGATGAGCGCTCTGAGTGAAGGGACCCTCTTCTGTGAGAGCTTGTCACTAAGTAACTGGACTTGGGTTGGAATTCCTGGGAGGGCTTCCTGGAGGAAGTAAGGTTTGATGAACTCTACAGAATGGGGAGGAGTTCATGATGGAAAAGAAGAGAGGAACAGACTATGTGAGGAACTGAATGACTGGTGTGGCTGAAACAGAGTGAGGAAGAGAGAGTAGGTGCTCAGGGCTGGGAGACAGGCTATCCTCGGGTAGCAAAGCACCTTTCCTTGTTTTCCCTTCAGCCCCAGCCCTTTGTCTGCAGAGGAAGTCCAGGATCTCAGGGCTTTGCATTAGAATTTAGTTTTCTCTTGCTTGTGGAATCATTTTCTGTGGTTGTGTTCATGGGTCACTGTTTCCTTCAGATAGAGGCAGCTCATCTCAGCCTGACAGAAAAAAGTGAGCGATTAACTTGGACTCTAAGGCTGACTTTGTCCTGCTTTTTGTTGGGGGAACTTAGGAGTGCAGTCAAACTTTTCATTGTCTTTATATGCTCCCATTCCAGGCCCCTGAATTTAATGTGTTCCTTTTAGGACCAATGGGATTTCCGGGGCTGCAGGGGCCACAGGGAATTCCAGGGTCCCCTGGAGAGAAGGGTTTACCTGGATCTCCAGGCATTCGAGGGCCCCCCGGCCCCCCAGGTAAGCTTCTCCACCTAGCTGCCTATATATGCCATCCTCCACGACACTCAATTTGCAGGAAGACGTTAAATTATTCTGAAATTACCGAGAAATTCTTATGAGTTAGGTATTTTCTGAAATAAAGATTGTATTTGTTGCAGGCTGTACCACAAAACATTGTGTTGATGTATTAATATTTGTCATCAGAATCAGTAAGATTAGGAGTTGATTTTTTTCAGAGTAAATATAAATGTGTGTTCCCTCACACGAGAGGCAGAGAGATTTGATTCACTATGTGAAGGCTCTAGAGTCAGTTCCTATCCCTGAATTCCCACTGATTTCCCTAGATCTTTTTATTTAACTCTTTCTAGAAGGTACATTAGCTCCTATGAAAAGAAAAGTTATTCAATTTCAGCTCCAGAAATGACACGCTTTCATTAGAGGGTCAGAGTTAGCCAAGGCTGAGCTGGAAAGGAGAGACACACGTTTGAGATGGACAGAAGGAATCCCTGTCACCAGCCCAGGTCACTACCACGGTATTGGCAGAAACCTTCAAATGTACAGAATTTCTGTAGATATTGAATTAGGTTGTATCTGCCTTAAGAAATCAACTTGGACTTTAGATTGTGTAAGATACTTGCATTTCAGGTCTTTCTTGATATCCAAATGCCACCACTAGCCGTAGCTGTCCAGAGCATTGAAGTGGCCTTTTTATGTAAATAAGATGCTGTCATTCCACTTGCCTTTGAAGCGGTGCTCAAATGATTATTGATGTTCTTGAACAATCCATTTCACTTTTGTCCTCATTCACACATTTAAATCTCTTTCCACCATATGAAAATCGTGTGGCTTCTTCATTTGGGCTTTGGATCGCTCCAGGTTCCAGAGGTAAGCATAACTGGAATAATTTCCTCTAAATCTGATTTCCAGTCATTTCTGTACTTGCCTTTTTTCACTGTCTTTGTGACTTAAACTTCATTACACTTTCCCAGATGGGGCGCTGCAATTATGTTAGGTTCTAGAGCCTTTGCTTCCTCGTTACAGTTAAAGTAACCCCATATTAGAGTGTCCTGATGCCAAACCTCATTAGAGGTCGTCACCACAGTGTACATGCTGGACTTATGTAATTTCGATTTGTGGTGTATGAGAGCTTTCTCTGTCAAATCCTACTGCACATACCAATGTAAGTTTCTTTTATAAATGCTACAGCATAAATACATTGAATACATTGAAATAGCCTTAAAATAATCAGTGTCAACTGCATAAAAAGATCAGTCCTTAACCCAGTATGGGGCTGGAACAAGCCTTCCTGTACCACCCAAAGTCCATTTTCAGAGAACAAATTTCTTTGTGTGTTAAAAAGAAAATGCCATTCTTCTTTTCAACTAATTATTCGCTTAATCCTCCACAATGCAAAAGCAATATATTATTTTGTGTCTGGCATGTTCAAAGAGAATTTCTCAGAAGAAGAAAAGAAAAACTGGGAATTTTCACATTTGTTCTTTCCAAGCTTCTGTTATTAGCCCTCATGAACGTTGCCCTGGATACAGATGCCTCATTTTATTTTTAGGGCCCTAGAAAAGATGCCTCAGCCCTTTTCCTTCAGTTTTTGGTTTGTTAAAAAGTACAGGAAAGCAGAATCAAAATTTCCAAATATTCTGCTATTTAAGTATTCATATTTAAAAATTAAAATTATCTAGTGAGTTTTCATCTTTAGCACATCAAAGTGCTCAATATGTTCCAAATGTACCATC